>PVIU01014229.1:0-52818 GCA_004026605.1 Ondatra zibethicus | reverse complement strand
AAAAAAAAAGAAAAAGAAAATGGCTCTGTGTTGAGGTAAAACTATGGAACCGTAACACATTCTGTTCCAGCCCCACGGCAGCTAGCAGCGAAGACCAGAAGCTGAGTGCCTCAGCATCACAGGAATGCGGGGCAGAGACATTGGCTCACCTGACAGCAAGGAGGTACGGATGCTCTCCTCACCTGCCTGGCTGGACTAGAAACACCTGTTTTTTAAGAATCCATTAGGGATGCCAGTCTGTGGTGGCGCACACCTTTAATCCCAGCACTTGGGAGGCAGAGGCAGGTGGATCTCTGTGAGTTCGAGGCCAGCCTGATCTAGAGAAAGAACCCCTGTCTCCAAAAACAACAACAACAAAAGAATCCGTTATGGAATTCTGGAAACAGCCCAATTCTCTGAGCAGTGACGTGGGGTGGGCCAAGTTCTTCTCTTGAATCCTGAGAGGAAGGCAAGTGTTCTTGCTCCAGTCCTGGCATGAATTCCATGAAGCAAGACTACAATGCAATAGTTATTGTTCTTAAGGACTGTCACAAGGCCACCTACCAGGTCATCTGTGACCTCAACTGGATTGGATAAGGTTGCATCACAAGATTTAGCACCGAAAACTAGAGACAAGCAGCACAGTATGCAGGAATGAGATGGGGTGCTGCCACAGGAAAAGGGGACCTCTAGCTCAGCCCCCGTCTGTGGGATCGCCAAAGAGGGGAGTAGGCGAGAACCATGTTGGACCCCTTGTGTAACCAGGACAGCTGGAGGAGAAGCCAGGACCAGTCACATTCAGTAGTGCCCTGGGTACTGTGTGCTCTGAGAAGGAGGAGTGGTCCCTCACGTTCAAGAGGGCAGGGTACCTATCCCAGCCTCAAGTGGCTCTTCCTGCCAGCCAGAGAGTTTGTCCTGGAGAGACCAGGCACTTGCTCCAACACAGAGCAGTGGATGCCAGGCCGCCATGTGCTTTAGAACCGATGCTGTGCATCTCGCTCAGTCCAACAGGATCCCGATGGACTTCCTACTTTATTCTGCGTCTGTTATTTAAGGCTCTGCTTTTTGTGCATCAGCTAACAGGTCTCATGTGCCTTCAGAAAGTTCCTTGGGAGTTCCATGCAGGTGTCTCGTGAAGTCACAGCCAGGGACCAGCAGGGACACTGGGTCCAGATGCTTCAGGGTAGGGAAGGATAGGGAGTGAAGAGGACTTTCGTGTCCTTGAAAGTCTGAAGTCCACACACCGTCCTCATTTCTGCAGCCTTGGTGCAGTCCATGGGGTCCCCTGTACTGGGGCTCAACAGGCTGGCCAGTAACGGCTGTGGTAAGACCTTCGGTTCATGGAGAACCAGTAGGACTATTGATGAAGGCCTGAGGGTGTCCAATTAGACCTTGTGAGTTGCCACAGATGGAATTCAGTTAGGGGCCTCTCAGTGGGAGACTGCTTTGGATTATCTAGAGACCAATGTCTCTGTCACTGGGGGAATAGGAGGACATGGTGGAGGTCAACAGTGGGGTTCCACGTCAAAAGAAAAGCTGGACAAAGTAAGGCTGGGTTTCCCCTAAGTCCCCCATTAGGGTCTAACCCTGCCTACCTCTGGGCTTGGGATTTCTGGAGTCACCAGTGGCCAGGTGGCAAGCTCGCATTTTTGTGGCTGCTGTGTCACCATACTTTGTTAGAACAGTGGTAGGAGACGGCATCACCATGGAGGCAGACACCGAAGACTGTCCTGTAGAAACAATCACCCTGTCCCCCTCTCCCTAGGAGAACTGGACCACCCAAGGCTCCACAAATCTACCAGAGTGGCATAATGGAGGAGGAGAGGTAGTACACAGGATTAAGAGGGCCCTTGGCAGGGTTACAAGAGGCACCTTTAAGGAAGGCTAGGGGCTTTTAGCACTAATCCTAGATCAGGAAGTGGTTCTCCCTACACCCACAAGAGAGCCAAGGCATTTGAAGGACTCCCCAAATAAAACCACACGGTCATCCAGAGTGCACTCACGTCAGACAAAGGACAGGAGCCTGTGTGTCGCATCTAATATCCCAGAGCTGGCTTCCAGTACTCACCAGGGAGTAGGAGGGCTGGGCCATAGCACCATGCTCTGACAAGTAACACGGCCTTGGCTAATTGTAGAACATTGTATGAGTGAGTGGCTACCGGCTATGAGGAACAGTTGGCAGGACCTACCAACAGATATTTTGCCTTTGTCCAAGAAGGAGATGGAATATCCACTTAATGGTGGGAAAACAGAACCAAGGAGATAAACCAGCCCAAGGCTGAAGAGGCCTTGTAACAGCGAGGAGCCACGGAACAATGGACAGCTTCCGCGTATTCTGTTGTTCTGGATGCGCGCCTTGGAAAACAACCATCCCTCCTGCCCAGCCAAGATGACTTGCTCACCTCACTGCAGGAACAAAGGACACTCTGTTCTTAAGAAGGGACAGCCCAGGGGAGAGGAAGCCCCCAAGCACTTGAGGTGTTGCCAGGAGAGCGGGGAGAACGTGCTGTCTTAACAAAGGACGTGCTGATGTCACACCGTACCCAAGAAACTCTGATGAGGGATCCAGATGGTAGTGTATATATTTAACTGATGCACTGACTTCCCAGGCACAGGGGGTGGGGGAAGCCACATGGAAGGAGGGAATGTAAGCTGGACGGTTCAAGCACTGTCCGTGCAGGAGAGAAAATACATGAGTAACAATCCCAACACAGAACCCATGAAACGGAACTTCTGCCTATTCAACTGGACTGACTTCATAAAGATCTTTGCACTAACCTGAACCGTAAGCCCTGACAGGGAGGTATGTGCATGGGCACAATGAACCTGTGCCATTGGCGCTGTCTCATGAATGGGTTATAGAGCAGGTGCAGTGTCCACAGCTCCCATGGGGTCCGTCAAGACCTTGCAGAAAGGAGGTCTCAATAGACCTCTAGGCAGTCTTGGGACCAGAGAGTGGAAAGAGGAATGTTTCCACAGGAAGGCATGGGGTTCAAAATGGGAGTGTTATCGCATGAGCTTCTTCCCAGGAGTGGTGAAATGTGGGGTGCAGAAGATCAGTGCAGCTCAGACCAGGAGTATAGGAAAGAAAAGCGGGGGATCACGGAGTGAGCTGGTGTGTGAGCCTGGCTTTGGAGGGTCCGTGGAGGTGCTGGCTAGGGCACTGCACAGACAGCCTGTAGTGTGGCTGAGAGCACTTGCAGGCTCAGGGCTTAGAGTAAAGCAGATGACCTTCCAAGGGTGTGGCGGTCCTCCCCAAGCCCCTTGAAGGCCCAGAGAAAAAGACTAGAGTCCCCGAGAGAGGGACTTCTGCTTCCAAGTGCCACACAGAATCCCTACCTCAGTTTCCCGACTTTCTGGGTGCCAAGGTGCACAAGTCAACACAAGAAAACAAGCAGATGGATGCAGGGCTCCTGCACAGGCATCTCCTCCCAATCTCTGGAAAAAATGCTGGCTGGTACAGGCCTGGGCAGAGGCCACGCAGATACAGGTCTTTATTAGCTGGCAAGCGATACCACACCAAGAGAAAAATGCTGAGGAGGTGAGATTTCAGGAAGATGGTGGACATGGCTCACAGACATCTATATTGGAGGAATTTAGAAGCCATGGATGGTGAGTGAGAATGAATTTGAGGAAAGCCTAACAGAGTCATCTCATTTATGTTTATCCTTTATGAACATGTAAAGTTAATGTCAAATAAGGCTTGCTGAGTATAAGATAAAAAAAAACATAAGTAATCAGAAGAGACTAAACCACTCTTGAGTTTCTCCAAGCATTTGCCTATGTGGACGTGTGTGACTGACAGTCACAGAATTCTCGGTGATTGCTACATTGGTAAGAAAACCGCACATTTTCAGGCAGGGCAACATTCCTGATTAAAAGATGTGTGGTACATAACCCATGTGATGTATTCCACTCCGTGGACAAAAATGACTTGAAGCGACCCTGCCACATCTGTCCAGTCTGAAAACACGCAGATGAAGCTAGCACCAAATTGCTCTGCTCCACTGGGATCCCACAGTGCAGGCATCTGGCTTCAACTCCCCCATAGCACAAATACCAAGCCAGATCGTGAAATACTCATTGTTCTTTAGCTTCCTGTCTGAGCTGCAAGCGAGGTCCAGGGCACTTCCATCTCTATGATTAGAAAGAACTCTCCAGGGCACGTCTGGATGAGGTGCTGGGGGGGGGGTGACCTGCAGAGCAGCCTTAGGCACAGGCATCTGAGACACTGTCCAGCAGGGGTGTGGGGAGATGTATCTCTCAGTTACTTCCCATGGGGGAGAGTGCAAGCAGGCCCACACAGCAAGAATCACTTGAGCTGTAAGCACAAAGATCTCCCACTCCTGAGGTGTCGAGTGGGGTGGTGTCATATTCCACACTGCATCAGACAAAGGCAACAGTATAGGGAACATGCCCAGTGTGACCTATTTTAACTGATCTATATCCTTGGTCTGCAAAAAAGAGTGTGGGGTTTTAGATGCAGCTGTAGCTTCCTAGGACTTGATAGGATGTGCATGCCACTGGAGCTACAGAGGCCAGACCCAGCTGGGTTCAGTGTCCCTTGTATATCCACCTGTCTCCAGAAGCCACAGCTGGAGTCCAGTAGAAGAGGGAACAACCCCCAGATAAAATGCAGGCAGGTGTTTCTCAGGCCACACCTCCCAGCAGGCCAGAGCCAGCACCCCTGGCAAGGAGCTACTCACTCCCCTTCAGAATCACCTCTCCAGATACCACCTGCTTATAGCCACAGAGCCCCAAGGCCCCACGATGCTGTGAGGTGTTGGCCATGAACGTTCTAAGTGTCTACGGTGGTGCAATAGCAGACCAACGACTGACATCTTTAAAAAGAGTTATGCACACCAGCAAGATGGCTCAGCAGTTAGGGGGTTCTTTCTGCTAAGCCTGACAATCGAGGTTCAATCCCCAGGATGGGAGCCACATGGTGGAAGGAGAGAACTGACTCACAAAGTTGTCTCCTGACCTCCACACGTGATGCCGACAGCTCTGAGCTGTTCTCTGGGGAAGACCTGTGTTTCCCAGCCTTCCTAATGCTGTGACATTTTAATGCAGTTCCTCATGTTGTGGTGATCTCCAACCATAAAATTATTTTCGTTGCTAAAATGTTGCTAGTGTTAGGAATTGGAATGTAAATATCTGATATGCAGGGTATCTGATCTGGGACCCCTAGGAAAGGACCATATGACCCCTAGAGGTGTCGTGACCCCCTAGGTTGAGAACCATTGCTCTAGCGACTTCTAGCAGTGACTGAGTCTGGGTTTGCCTCCCAGTTCAGCCTCATGTTGGGAAGACAAACCTTATGGAGCCTCCCTCTGCCTCAGCTGCCTGCCCTGTGAAAAGGGGGTCACGAAATACCTGCCACATGGGGCTCTTTTGAGGATTACAGAAAGCTGAATCAAGTGAGTAATTTCTGTTTCTGTGACGAAACCCCTGTGCAAAGCAGTTTAAGGGAGGAAAGGTTTGTCTGTGTTCACAATTTTGGGGGATTCGAGCCATAGTCACTTAGACCCATTCCTTCGCAGTAGCCAGGAAGCAAGATACAGGCCCCAAGAACCCACCCCCTTCAACCAGATCCCACACTTAAGTTTCCGTCACTTCCTGCAGCCTGTCAGAACCAGACGCCATTCAAGGAGTAAGGCAGGGCTGAGGCCAGAGCCTTCGTGATCCAGTCACTTCGCTAAGACACACCTGGACAGCGCAGCACTGGGACCGAGCCTCCAACACACAAGTCTTTGGGAACTCAGCTCCAAACCATAACAAATCCAGCAGAACAGCATTGAGCATCCAGTCAGTGCCAGCCAATGTCACAGTACATGGCCACAGAAACACCATCTGTGGACTGCTTTTCTGGTTCTGACTTCCTGGTCACATTCTACAGGGATACGTGGGACCCTCAGCTCATGCCTAGCAGGACACGGCTGAGGCTTAGGAGTCATGGCTCTGCTCTTACCGATTCGGTTCTCCAATGCACATGAGCTCTGACTGTCAGATATGACATATGGAGACAGTGCTAAGTGAATGGACAAAGTCTACCCGTGAGGAAGGCCACATTCTGCATCCCCCACCCCCAGACACACACTTTTCCTCTTTCCATCCCACCTTCATATACTCACACTCTCTGAGTCTCCTGGGCTACCTTGGGGGTGGGGGGGGTCATCAAGCCCTGTGTGGTATCTGTCACAGGCCAGACAAACTGAGGCTTGACAGTACACAGCGTAAGATCCTGCATGGCACCATAGCTGCTTACCCTGATGATGCTGAGTCTTCATGGCTCTGGAGCAGCCTAGGGAAGCAGTTCTCACAGTGACCTGGTGGCTCTCTGGACAGCCTCCTGTGGATGGCGCAACACAGCCAGCTCTGAACATTCAGGATAGCTCTCCTCGTGTAAAACAGCAAGCAGGATTGCCTGCAGTTTGCAGCAGCAGGTGACGAGCTGCAGGACCCGAAGGGGACAGAAGGAGCCCGAGGAGAACGGAAACACTGCAGCATCATCCCTCCCAAAGAAGGGAGGCTCTGTGCATCGGGCAGAGCGGAAGCAGAGCCTGCTGCTGTCACTTTCCAGGTGGACAGGAGCCCAGCACTGCGTGTCCAGTCTCCCTGGTGATGGGACAGATGCATCAAAAATTCAACATGTTGAGCCTGTGGTACCAACTCACAGCTCAGATCAAGGCAAAAATGGCAGGTGATCTCACTCCAAGCAGGGCTGGCCGCATGGCAGACCTCGTACTTACGGGGAAACCTGATGCACATAAAGCCTGAGAACTCACACACACACACTCAGGACCTGGGGAGTGGAAGCGTGATTCAGGTTGCAGTACCTGTTTCTCCTGCCATTCTGCCTGTTGTCCCAGCCCCCCAGGGGAAGCTGCAGGCAGGAGGCCGAGTGTGGGTCTGACAGCCTGGAAGGCTCCAGCTCTGGTTTTTCTGACAGGAAGGCCCTGAGTGACATGTCTATGATACAGAAGTGGGGGGAAGGCCCAGAGCTGCACATCTGTGGTTCAGAAGTGGGGGCAGCTGCTGCCCCAGGGAAGCTGGAAACCAGCAAGGCCAAGGCTCCAGGATGGCCAGTAGAACTGGATGGCCATTCTAATGGGTGTCTTGTCTACTGGGTGTCTAGTCTACTGGGTGTCTAGTCTAACTGGATGGCCAGTCTACTGGATGACCAGTCTAACTGGGTGGCCAGTCTACTGGATGGTCAGTCTGCTGGACGGCCAGTCTGCAGGAGTGAGTCTTCCCTCTCTTTCCAGCCACTGACTTTTGTTTCTGAGGTCACTCAGCCACCTCTTTCTGTGACTTTCCCCACCTTTCATGGGCTGCTGGTTCGGGGCAGGTCCCTCAGTTTTACTAAGGGGAGAGCCTTACCAGTGTCCAGTCAGGACACTTGATGACAAGGCCAACAAGGAACTGTTCTCCCCTGTGGTGAGCTCCCTGAGTAAGTGGTGACCCATCTACCTCTGTCATAGAGCCTGGAGGCTGTGGACGCCCAGGGCATGACCTTTCTGGACTTCAGTGGTCAAACTATTGATCCTTCCCCAGATTCTGATAGAAAGTCCCCAGGAAACATCCTTTCAAATTCACAAAAGTAACGCTGAGTCCAAAATAAGACTGGGGTTAAAAGAGGCAAGATGGTGGTTTACCTCCTAACGGGAATACACTCCCCCAGGAGAGGACAGAGCAAAGCCCTTCTAGAGGGTTCTGTGAGCCCGCACCTATGACCTGCTGAGGCTGTGCTCCTCACTAAAGCAAATCGATAGGGTCCACGGGTGGCGTTTGGAGGAGGCGACCGGAGGAGAGACACAGGTCGCACTCCAGCAGCTCAGCCGAGGGCTTAGCTCCATTCTGGTTACAGTGACACAGTGAGACACATCACATCATTCCACCCCGTCAGTAAGTTCTGGAAAACACACAGCTTGGCAGTAATCTCTGTCCGGAAGTACAACCGTAGAACACATTTTATCTCATAGCTTGTTTATGATTCCACTAAATATGTCTCCCCAAAACAACACACACACACACTACCACCACAAAAGGCAAGGAGAAGTTACCCAGAGTCTAAATTCAGATTGCTCCTTTAGATAAGGCAGTGGAGGCCTGGTGTGTATGTGAAACTTCTCTTTCCCCCTAGGTGGAAGGGGTCAGCAACAGAGGAGACAGAATATGCTCAGGATCACATAGAATCCCCAGAAACAGTGCACAGGGCACCATAGCCACAGATACAGGACAGCCACTGGGCACCTGCCTGCAGGAGTGCAGCTGGGCACTGCACCCAGCCACCTGGCACCACCTGCCCAGCAGGAGTGCAGCTGGGCACTGCACCCAGCCACCTGGCACCACCTGCCCAGTAGGAGTGCAGCTGGGCACTGCACCCAACCACCTGGCACCACCTGCCTAGGAGGAGTACAGCTGGGCACTGCAACTGGTCACCCAGCACCATCTGCCCAGCTGGCATGCAGCTGGGCACTGCACCCAGCCACCTGGGACCACCTGCCCAGCAAGAGTATAGCTGGGCACTGTTCCTGGCCACCTGGCACCTGCCCATCAGTAGACTGGGACACATTGCCATCTTTCTACCTGATTCTACTTGGAAGCTGGATGCAGGACTCTAGGTTGTTCCAAAACCTCAAACTCTCCGTGCTCTCTGCCCTTTCTTTGCCTTCTTATATTCTGCCTGAATGTTTAAACATTCAACTTAATCTTAGAATTTTATTTAGTCAAGCCTTAACTTGGAAAATATATTTTCACTTGGAAAATATATTTTCAAAGGCCAATATTAAGGTCACTGGACTTGAGTTAACCTTCTTGATGTCTACTCAAGCCGAAAGCCTATACAGCTGGAACCGCTGTTTACCGCAAGTGAGTGGAGGTCATGGCTATCAGACAAGTGCTTCCCGGGTGGCACTTCAGGGTGGAACTGCTGGCAGGGGGTGGGGCCTTGCATGTTTTTTTTTAGATAATGACAGAGAGATACACCATTGTATGGAGAGAGAGAGAGGGAGGGAGGGAGAGATCCCCCAACAGCTTCTCAAACCTCAGCCCAATACCACAAATACCTGGCATGGAAACAGAGAACAGTGGGCACAGGACACCCACGGCGCCTTGAGCTGCCCTTCATAGCCACCCCACGCCCCTCCCCCACGCCCCTCCCCACGCCTTCAGCTCCGAGGACCCTACCTCTGTCTCCACTGTTGCACTGTACAGCTGGAATGATTCTCTGTGAGTTGGGGATCTACAGCGCAGGCCCTTGGGGGCTGGTTTTTTACTAAAGGAATTCTATGGAGGTCCCTCAGTGGTGGAGGGTGCCCACTGCACCTTCCTTCTTGTTTCTGAGCCATGTTCCATAGTCCCTGGTGCAGATGCTCCCTGATCTAACCAGTCACCCACAGAAGGCTGTCTAGTCTCTTTACAAGTTTTAGTTTTACACATGAAGCTGATATAAACATCTGCATTTGGGCGATCAAGCATGTCCCTCCAGCTCTCTGAACAAATCCCCAGGACTGTAATCTTCACTGGCTCTGGGAGGCCTGCATGTTTTCTTTTCAGAGTTGCCAGACTATTTTCTTCCTTCCTTCCTTCCTTCCTTCCTTCCTTCCTTCCTTCCTTCCTTCCTTTCTTCCTTCCTTCCTTTCTTTTTCTTTTTTTTTAAAGATTTATTTATTTACCAGGCGATGGTGGTGCATGCCTTTAATCCCAGCACTTGGGAAGCAAAGGCAGGTGGATCTCTGTGAGTTAGAGGCCAGCCTGGTCTACAGAATGAGTTACAGGACAGGCTCCAAAACTGCACAGAGAAACCTTGTCTTGAAACCACCCCCCATAAATAAATAAATATTTGGTTATTTATTTAATTTTATGTATATGCATGCTCTATCTGCATGTATGCCTGCAGGCCAAAAGAGGGCATAAGATCCCATTATAGATGGTTGTGAGCTACCACGTGGTTGCTGGGAATTGAACTCAGGACGTCTTGAAGAGCAGCCAGTGCTCTTAACTTCTGAGCCATCTCTCCAGCCTGTCAAACTATTTTCTAATATGGACATTTGTATCAGCACATGAGCAAGCCTGTCTCTTCAGTCTTCCCAGCATTTGGGTGGTCATCATTTTTGATCCTAGCCATTCCACTAGATAGACTGGTGCACCTATGCATCCATGCACCCTGACCACTGGAGCACCAACCCCACTGCCCGAGGCTGCTCACGGGGCTGTTTGCTTTTGTGGCTGAATCTAAGGCCACCTAGTCCTTTGTTGGGTGTGTGGTTTGTGCATTTTTCCTCCCAGTCCCTGGATCCTCTTAACATGGCTGTTCACAGAGCACCGACTTTCAGATCCAATAAGGTCAAATGTATCAAGCTTTTCTTTTTGGGCGTTTTTGGCATTAAATAGAATTCCTGGTTCAGCTCCAGGTTGCAGAGACTGCTTACTATCTTCGCTTAAGGTTTGATGGTTTTGCATGTTGTATTCAACTATGGAATTCCTTTAAATCAAAACTTAGGTTCTTTCCCAGCCACCTCCTGATGTCCAGCTTCTCTGGTGCCACCTATGAAAGTTATCCTCCTTCCACTGAGTTGATGCACCTGGTCAAAAGTCAAAGGCCAAAGGTCAGGCCTGTGAATCTGACCTGAGTTTCCAAGTCCTCCATTCACGTCTGCCAAAGTTCTCTGCAGTCCCACTCTGCCTTAGCTGAGCAGCAGAATAAGAATTCTGATCAAGTCTCTGCTTGGCTTTTCCTTTCCAAGGCTGTCTAGGTGGCCCCGGTGCCTGGGTTTCCTGAGGTGCGGGGTCACCGAGCCAGGCGTGCCCCTCTTCTGCTGTGGGTGAAGGCCCTTCCCCTGGTGTTTCTTTGACTTGCCTTTCTGCCTTAAGTTGTGTGTGTATGAGGGGGGGTGCTCAAAAAGATACCCCCCTCCAATGATGGCACCTTGATCCCAAACTGCCTGAGCTCTAAAACTGTGAGGAAATGAACTTCTGGTCTTTCTAAACTGTCCAGCTTGTGGTATTATTACAGTTGCACAAACAGACCAGGCTAGCTCCAAATCCAGGGTAAAAGGCATGGAAAGAAAGAAAGCCTAGAAATTGTCATGGCTCCTGGGACATGTGCCCAGCATGACCTCTGTTCCCCATTGCTGACTTCCAGGGCACTGCGCTAAATGACAGAGGGACAAGCAGGTCCCCCCACCATCTAGGAAGTCACATTTATGCCTCCCCTGGAGCGTTTCTTACTGAACTGTCAATATCCCCAGTTTCCAGGTCCCTGGGGAGTTCATTCAAAAGAATTCTCAAGACAACAAAGTTCATTGTCGCTGGTTCCTCTGCTTCAGAGGAAACCATGACCTCCAGGTAACCCCAGGTCCATTTTCCTCTCAGAGGAATCTTGAGGGCCTGGACAACAGGCACAGATCTCTCTCTGCCTGCCTCTGGGACCTCAGCACACAACAGGACCTGTTGAACCAGCGTCTGTTGCCAGGACATGTTTGTGATGTTTATTCCCTGAGATAAAGCACGTATATCAGCTCAGGGCTTGGAACAAGCTAAAGCAGAGGGCTGACTACTGAGGCTGCGCTGTAATTATGCCCCTGTGGGTCAGGCATGGCTTTGCAGGCTGCATCACTCTAGGCTGAGTCCTCTTAGAACCTAAAGGGAAGAAACAGGATCTTAGACACACGTTATATAGGAGGGTCTTGGATTTAGTTAGAGCAAGATGACACCCACATAGATCCCAGCCATTTACAATGAAATGTGGACAGGGAAAGGGGCAATGGCTTCTAGTTCAGCCACTGAAAACTCTAAAACCTCAACCAACACAAATGGACAAAGATGAGGTCTAGAGCGGAATGTGTCTATTCTCTCAAGGGGACAGGACAGCACATACAGGCTCCCTGCTGATGGGAAAGCCAACTTAAACTATTCCTGGTCCAACAAACACCTCTGAAAGCTGGGCTGAGAAAAAACCCTGGCTGCCTCCATCCTCCTAATTGTCCCAAACATGACACAGAGCCCCTCAGTCACACTTAGAAGGGGACTGATCAGACCTGCCCACCCTGATTTAGCCCTGCTGAAGCCTCCTCTCCTGGGAGACGCAGGAAAAATAAAGACTGGGTGGGAAAGATAATTTGGATTAATCAAATAATTTTACAAGCTTTCTGATTTGTTTTAGTCTTCTTCTGACCCTTGGATTGTAGCTATACACCCGACCCTGTTGCTGAGCCCCCTCCTCCCTGTTCTAAGCAACCCTCACATAGCTCTGTAGTCCTTAGCAGACCAGACAACTTGACCCCTTATCTCTATCACAGTACTGTCCCCTACAAACTGAAGGAAACTTCCAGAAGGTCCATGTTGGCTCTCTGCACAACTCTTTGGGGGCAGTGACATTTCCTTTCCAGGACTAGAAGGCCGGGTAGGAGGAACCTGGGCACTAAGCAGTGAGCACCGCAGACTGCAGCTTGTCCCCTAGTGTCCCTTCCCACTCTGTCTGTGCACCTGGCAGGTGGGTACTTCTAGCCCTGGCTCTATGGGCTGAGGGATGACTGGGCAGCTCTCAGGGTGGCTTGCAAGTATACACAGACTCAATGCTAAGAGAAGACTCATCTTTTTTTCTCTCTCTCTCACAAAAACCTGGCTGCATCTTCAGAGATGTACAAAGACATTCTTAGGTTCCCCAAAGCAGACATACCAGCTTGATGCCGAAGCAGAGACTTGTTGTGGCTACTCTGCCCCCTAGTGAGCACTTTGAGTTAAAGCGGCTTACAGAGGAAGGTACTTGGTCAGAGGAAGCCAGGATACTACTCAATGACCCCACCCCCACCCAGGTGAGCAGAGGTCATTCACAGAGCCTTAAAGAGCATGGCCAGTTCCAGATGGCATCATGGTATGCTGAGCTGGAACCAAGGATTCACAGGTTCATCCACAGTGTCATGGTGTCATGGTGACCCTCCACAGATGACTAAGGTACACACCTGGGCATATCTGTGGCCCCCACACACCACCAGCATCCAGCTCTGCACACACCTGAAGGCTTCCGTCCCTTTTCCCGGGAGCATGCTCAGCACTTGCAGAGTGATGGCCTATTGGAAATTGTTCCTTTTTTTTTGCCTCTTTGTAACACAGAGGGGCATAGCATCTGTGCAGATGTGTAATTTGGTATATACCCTGTCTATAGGTGTCCTGGTTTTATTTTCAGTTGTCATGGTAAAATACCCCGACAAAAGCAATTTCAAGGGAAAAGGGATTTATCTGGCTTACTCCCAGGTTATCCAGTCCATCGCTGTGAGGAAGTCAAGGCGGGTATCTGAGGTGGCTAGTCGTGTCCACGATCAAGAGCAGAGAGAAACAAATGCATACGTGCACAGGGCTCCCACCACTTGCCGTCTCTACCCATGTGTACCATGCAGGGCCCAAACCCAGGGGATGGTGCCGCCCACTGTGGGACTTGGTCTTCTTCATAATTAAGCATGACCGAGTCAGTCTCCGACAGCAAAGCTGATCTAGACAGTCCCTCACTGAGATGTTCCTCCCAAGTGATTCTAGATTGTGGCAAGCTGACTATTAAATGTACCCACAGCCTCAACAAAGGCAAGGGATGCTGCCCCCATCTGTTGTCAGGAGGGATGCGTCTGGTCTGGCAGAGGACTTCTCAGTACCCCTGGCTCTGTGGACATACAGGTCAAGTTTCTCTATTACTCTCTGGTCCCCAGGCTTTTCTGTGAGCTGTGGTGACTGGCCCCTCATCAATGCTTCGCTGACCAGCATGGTGACTGATGTCCCCGTGGGTGGTGCCTCGGAAAGTTCCCAGGAAGGAAGCTCTGCCATGGGGGATGAACTTGCCCACCACAGAGCGTCGTCTGACAGCAGGAAGTTTACTCCCAAGCACAACTTTCTATAGTAGTTGTTCTGTCTTGGACCAGAGCTCAGGGTGCTAGCCCGGAGCTGGCAGGGCAGCTTAGTGACGCACCCAGATGCCAGGCTCACTCAGCTCCCTACCCAGGCATCTCAGCGTGTTCCACCGTTCTTCATGGTCACAGGGTTGCTGCTGTCCCCTCCCACCACCACTCCTGCCCCAAAGCCTCTCCGTGTAACCTTGCCTTCCTTCCCAAAAAGAGATTCATTTCAGGGAGTTCTGCCCACAGAGCTGTCCCCAGCTGGCTGCCTGGAATGTGAGCTGCAAGCGGGCAGAAGCAGGTGTGCAGTCCTGAGTAATAGGGGGGAGGATATGCTGGAGAGGGTGGACAGGAGCAGTGGATGCACCATCTGTCACAGACACACCGCCCTTCTGCTGCGCAGACGATGACATGTGCTCCACATGGCACTTCTTGGCACACTACGTCAGATGCCTTCTTGGTCTGGCCAGCAGCTTTTCCCAACCTGGACAGACACTGGATGGAACCCACTCCCTGGGTTCACAAGATGGGAAATGGAGCCCAGCAAATAGAAGGACTCAGCTGTGACCAAATGATTATGAGGCGACACACTAGAGAGGAACCGGCTCTGTCCAGGGCACAGGATTCCTAACAAGGCTGGTCAGACTCCAGCTCACCTGCACTGTAAAGAGAGCATAGTGCAGAAGCATTTCCTAGGTAGCCGGAGAGGGCTGGGACCAGATCCCACATTCTCAAGGTACGCTGCAGTTAGCTATGGCTGCAAAGGTTATTGTCTGCCTATTATTTACATTATTATTATTATTATTGAGAAAGAATCTCACTCTGTAACCCAGACTGGCCTCGAATTCATAGCAGCCCTTCTGCATCAGCCTCTTGAATGCTGGCATGACAGAAAAACAAATCATTTAGCCTGTGGGACTACACAGGCAAGCTGCGGGTGGATGCCATTCCCATACCCTGTGCACCCTGCAGGCTCCCGGGCCGTCCTGTTACAGATCACTGTCCGGGAGGTGGGCAGGCTGAGGAATTACCACCTCAGTGCAAGAGGGTCTGTCTCAGAGGTAACGCCGTCTGAGTTGGGATTACAGAACAGTTACACAACAGACGGAGCATGTCCACAGGAGGGCAAGTACTCCCATTCCCACAGACCCGCCGCTGGGTACACAACACAATCCTGTAGCTGCTTCGACATTTACAAGAACACACAGGGAATTATACATAAGCCTTGTTTTAGGTACTTCTTCAGAAGTGTGTGCATACGTAAGAGGTTTGTGTCACATGATCGGCACATAAGGTTTCAAGTCTGAAGTCAAAGTCGTCTATTTTGATGCAGTCCTGAGACCCATGGAGAGCTGACCTACATAGCCAACAGGCTGCAGCTCTGCCCTAGCTGGCCATGGGCAGTGGCTACCCTGAAGGCCATCTGGTTCACCTGGTGGAATTCCAGCAGAATTCCATTCCGCTTAGTTTAAATACAGAGCTTCTTCACATGTCCGGAACTGGGGCAGCACCTGTCCCTAACAGATACACGGGTAAGAAAGAAGCCATTGAAGTGCTTTTGCCAGTCTCAGGATCGACCACTTTCAAATTGCTCTCCATGAAAACCACCATAACATCAAGATTTACATGAAAAGTGTTGCGCTTTGCCTAAAGACTTAACAGTTTTATGATGGAAAACATCACGAAGTGCCTTCATGGCTGGAAGAAGCGAAGCCCTCAGGGCTGTTGGAGGCATGGTTGTTGCAGAAGTCTTGGATGCAGTGAGGCGGGCATCATTAGAACCACGCACACCCAGCAGGAGCCTTCCTATGCTGCCCTGCCTGCCCCTCTCCCCCCGTGATACCCTGCACATCTGTCACACTGCTGGGCATGAATGGGATAACTTCTCCTGGACCCAAAGTCTTACAGGGGCAGGTCTTCAGGGGTGTGGCAGGTTATCACGGACACAGCAGATTTCCCAGCTCTCTTGCTCCTCTGCACACTGTAACCTCCAGCCCCTTGTGGCTCAGTGACCCACACTGAGGAAGAAGGGACCGGGTCCTGTTAGGTGAACATATAGCCACCTCAGTTACATTTCTGCAAAGGGCACTTGCCTTGTCCCCTCAGCAGGACTGGTTTATTCTGCCACTGATGTCAGTGTGTACTCATAGGTGGCTACCTGTACTTTGCATCAAGATTCACCCAACCTACTTTGATACTCATTGTTCCAGGGTTGGCTAACTGGGCTCTTTGCTAGGCACCTATACCCTCTGACTTGCCCCATCATTGTAGGTTTGGGGTGTTTTATTTAGTACTTCCTGACTCTCTGGTACCACAAGATGCTGGGTCATTGTGTTTCCCGCCCTCCTCCTAGATTCAGCATTTTCTCTGAGGATCCTGGATCCTTTTACTGGAGGGGGTATTAGACAACAAGAGGGTGTTACCAGTAGGCTCCTTGGTACTGGGGTAAGGACAGCCACCTGTCAGGGCAGGAGACAGGGCTATGTACTAGGGTGTGCCCAGATTTCTGAAGGTAACCGTCTGCATCCAAACTGGGCTAAAGTGAATTCCCATGCTGACTCCATACCTTGCCAGGTGCCACCCTTCCACCCTTTCCTGTTACCTCCTCTACTGGTGAGAAAGAGGCGCCCTCCCTTGCCACTTAGAAGGCCATGGTTAGTGTATATATGACAGTCATCAGGTGAACCTGTGCTCTCAAGGGACAGAGCTCACCCAGCCCAGGGCTCATAAATGAGTTCTTCTGTCCCTTCCTCTGGCCTCTACTTTGCCTGGTTTCCAATGTTGGTCCTGCAAGTCCTGCCCTTCAGGGAGGGGTTTTGTATATTTGCCATGCAGTTGATTCTCTTATGGTAGTCCTCATTTCTTCTCGGACCCTTGGGCCTTCCGTGATGCTTCAATTACGACCCATAGCGTGCAATCCTGTGGATTTTGATAAGTGCACAGCATTGTCCATCCATCATTACAACAACACTGCTTCCACTGCTTAAATCCTCTAAGCTGGACTCTGCTCAACTTTGGAGGCTGAGCAAAGCTTGTGAGTTCAAGATGAGCCTAGGGCCTGTCTCAAAAAACACCCCAAATCTTCTGTGGTTGTCCCACCTTCCTGTCAGCACTGACCTTCCCGCTGTCTCCACAGCCTTCCTTCTCCACACTGTCGCACAGTGGGGTCCCAAGGCGGAGCCTTCAAACTGGCTTCCTTTGCTTAGCAGAGTGTGTTTAAGGTTATTGCTGCTCTCCTTCCTGTCCCTGGATGACATTCCTTTCATTGACTAGTTTGTGTATCCACTGATATTTTGTCTGTGAACATACTGGGAAGCCCCATGTTTTCAGGGCTCGTGAATGGCATTGCAATGTCACTCACATGCTTCAAATTCTCAACTCCTCTGGGTGGGTGCCAAGGAGGACTGCTGGGCAGTACGGGCAGAATGTAATTTTGAACGAAATACCCCATCTTCCACACTCACATAGTAAGACTCCATGTTCTCTAAGCCACCTTCTGGTGACCTGGCTGGTCAGTTTCCAGGGCTGGTGGCAATAGGGGCATGGTGGGGGTTCTTTTCCCTGTTTCTCTCCTGACATGATTCTGGGCATCTTTCTGAGCACTGGGTTTTGTCCCAGCAAGTTTGGAAACAACCAGAAGAATGGATGTTGCCTGGGAGAAGGAAGTGTCTGCGCAAACTGAAGAAACCCGAGCAGCTGCTACTGGCCAATGGTGTCCGGACGCCAGGTCGGCCCTCCAGGCCACAGCATGGGGTGCCATCTCCACTGACACAGAAGAGGCAGGGAAGCTGGCAAGTGTCCAGCAAGGCATTAGGTGACTGTGGCTCTGGAGAGGCGCACGCTCTGTCTGCTGGTCCTGCTGCCTGCTGTGCAGCACATCCCTGCAGCTTTCACAAGAAGCAGGAAAGGTCACCCGGCCATGCTGTGCTCATCAACATCACATCTGCTATCTGCTTTCTCCCACAGAGGTTTAAGAGAAAGTGGAACGGTATCTTACACCTGGGGACATGTTCCTGTTCTCTGAGTGGCAGAGTGACACAGAGCCCCGTGCTGTTGCTATCCTGTCGTGTACAGAGTCATCCCCTCGCCACCATGTTGAGTGAGCTGCGCTGTGATGGTGCAGGAATTTGAGGAACAGACACCCCGTGAGTTCACTAGGAACCCAGAAAGGAACACTGCAGCTTGGGAAGCTGGTAAGGGAAGTGAGAAGGTATGGCGCAGTGTCATTCGGATCTGCAAAGAGCCAGTTGGATGTCACCTCAGCACAGACGACACCTATTGGAGGGTTCTGCCCTTGCTCTATTCTGTGGGAGACCCCGAGCAGCATAGTCTGGCCAAGTTCTCTGGGATCACATGTTGAGGCAAGTCAGGTAAGACCACATCCCCAGTGGTCAATACTGGTAAAGATAACAGCATGCCTCCTGGCTTTCGGTCCACATGGGCGAACCTCAGCTGTGAGAACCACCACTGAGAGGATGTGACCCTTAGCGTGAATGTGCTGGGGAAAGCTGCTTAGCAGAGATTTATTGAACAGACACGTGTGTGTGTGTATTCCATTGTCAGCTGGTGTTGGAAGTATCCGAGGCCCTAGGCTTTTTAAAAATAATGTTTTGATTAATCCTTTAAGAATTTCATACATGGGGCTGGAGAGATGGCTCAGAGGTTAAGAGCACTGGCTGCTCTTCCAGAGGTCCTGAGTTCAATTCCCAGCACCCACATGATGGCTCACAGCCATCTGTAATGAGATCTGGTGCCCTCTTCCGGCCTTCAGGCATACATACAGACAGAACACTGTATACATAATAAATAAATAAATCCTTTTAAAAAAAGAATTTCATACAATATATTTTAGTCACATTCATGTCCTACTCCTTCCCTCACTCCTCCCAGAGCCACCCCATCTACTCATCCCTCCCCCAACTTTGTATCCTTTTTTTCTTTTTCCTAATATCCCATTGAATCCAATCTGTGCTGGCTATACACTCCTGTGTGCCATTCGCTAGAGCATGGGTAACCACCAAGGACTACACCTTTAAAGAAAGTTGACTTTCTTGGGGTGAGAGAGATGGCTTCATGGTTAAGAGCATTGGCTGCTCTTTCAGAGATCTGAGTTCAATTTCTTGCACACACCTGGCATCTCACAACCATTTCTAACTCAAATTCCAGGGGATCTGATGCTCTCTTTTGTCCTCCACAGCCACTACACATGTAAATGGTAAACATCCATCTATGCAGGTAAGACACCCATACACATAGACAAAATTCAGAGGGAAGAGAATGGACTCTCCCTCCCCTAGAGGCATCAACTGTCCGCATCCTCCTCTGTTGCAGCGGGGGCTCAGGCAGCCACAGATGCTGCGGGCTCATGAGTGTAGTGGTCCTGCTGTGTCCAGAAAAAACTGTTTTGCTCTCTTCCTCCCCAACCCCAACTCTTACAATCTTTCCATCCTTTCTGTCATGATGGTTCTTGAGTCCTGGGGAGGGAGCATGACATAGATGTCCCATTCATGGCTGAACACTCCACTGACATGTATTCTTTGCACTTTGACCACTTATGAGTTTCCGTTAACTGCCCTTCCACTGTGCAGAGACCACTGCTGCTGTGGTCTGAGAGCTGTTTTGGGTAGAGAGATAGGAATCTACAGGGCAGTTTGACACTGTATCCATTTAGCAGAATAGGCTTGTTTCTTTAAACTGTGGCTCTTCTCTAGTGCTGAGTAGAGCTGCCTGTGCCTCTTGGTCTGGAGCGGGTGAACTAGACTTTTATAGTAGAATGCTGTGGGACAATGCTCTTGTACACTGTAAAGATTTGTTACTCATATTAGTTTAATAAACCACTGATTGATCAGTAGCCAGGGTAATTTTCCTAGTAGACTAGGAAAATTCTGGGAAGAGGAAAGACAGTCAGTCACCAGCCAGACACAGAGGAAGCAAGATGAGAATGCCTCACTGAGATAAAAGAACCAAACCACGTGGCTAAACATAGATAAGAATTATGGGTTAATTTAAGTTGTAAGATCTAGTTAATAATAAACCTGAGCTAATAGGCCAAATAGTTTATAATTAATATAAGCCTCTGTGTGTTTCTTTGGGACTGAATGCTGCAGGACCAGGCAGGACAGAAACTTCCATCTACAAATGGCACCCAATGTGGGGCAAGAATTTCCACATAAAGCCTGAGAAAGCTTTAAAAAAAAGATTCTAAATAGATAAGAACAGAGTCAAGTGCAGATTCTTGATAACCATCTTTTCTCTGCTAGGCTCTGTTTGCTGGCAGTGAGCAGAGGCTCAGCTCCTTTAAGAGAGGCTTCCTGACTCAGCCTTAGTGGAAAAAACTGCACGGCTCTTTTAGGTGCCCCTGCCACCAAACACTTAAATGGTGTTTACGAGCATCTGGTGGCACACTTCCTGGTGGTGGTAAAGACCTAGAGACTGCATAAAGTTGTGGTAATAAATGTGGCTTCTGCCAGTACCTCTGCCATGAAACTAGATTCTTAAAAAGCTAAAGAATGTGGTGAAGCAAGCTGCCAAAGCTACAGCTTTAATTCTAGCCATATCACTTTGCAGATTAAAGACTCACGTGGTCAGAAGAAGATAAAGATATACAGTAAAGACAGATTCAGGCAAAAAACTCTAAACAGTTTATAGTGTGTTTAAAAATATATATAGACTTGGGAGAGAAAAGAAAAAGGATAGAGAACGTCCTTAAAAAAGAAATAGAGTAGCTGGGTGTGGTGGCACACGCCTTTAATCCCAGCACTTGGGAGGCAGAGGCAGGAGGATCTCTGTGAGTTCAAGGCCAGCCTGGTCTATAGAGTGAGATTCAGGACAACCAAAGATACACAGAGAAATTCTGTCTCAAAAAAAATTAAAAATAAAACAGAGGGAAAAAGCCATGTAAAGATGGAAAATGCACAGAGAATCTGGATCCTGTATGTTATTTGTGTTGTTTAACTGATGAGGGAGGAGCAATAGCTGCTAAAAGGCATTTGATTATAAATGCTGCTGGATTAATACAACATATATATTTTGAAAATGCTTTGACTTCAAATTTAAGTCAAAAGGTGTGTTATGTTGGAGAAGAGGTTTTGCTTTTATTTCCACAGGCAATGAGAGGCTGTAGATTCATTCTGGGTTAAGAAAAATACAGTTTGATCAAGGAAGACCAACTGAGAAATCTCCAATGGGAATAGATGGCTGAGATCATCCAATGTTTCAGAGCACCTCTGTTGCAGTTTCCTCTGAGTTGTACATCCAGAACAGCCTCAAGACTGCTGGCTGAGATGATCCAGCCTCACAGAATACTCCAGTTAGGACTTGACCATAATCCTAAATTTTCTTTGGGTCCCTATAAACTTATCAGCATCCCCAATCAGCAGGAATTAGCCTAGAAAACTATACCTACATTACTCAAAAATGGATTATGGATATCTGTCTTTATTTAGAATATTTGTTAGAAGTTGTAATAAATAATGATCAGAAAAAAGCTAGACAAAGGAGATTAGATTTGGAGTTCTTTTTTTTAAAAGAAATAAAGGGGAAATGTTGTGGGATAATGCTCTTGTATGAAGCATGATTAATAAAAACTCAGAAAGAAATTGGGGTTCAACCTGAAGCTCCAAAAAACAAAGCAGCCAGCCACTGTCTCTTACCTCAACCTCATTCTGAAGTGGCCATCCTGCCTCCAGGAATTTCAGAATGAGACTGAGACTGAGAGCTGTTTCCTCCCATTTTATAATCCTCTCTAGGGCTGGGATTAAAGGTGTGCACCACCTGGTTTCGATGGCAGTTAGTATGGCTACTGGGATTAAAGGTGTGTGTTACAACTGCCTGGTCTGTAAGGCTGACCAGTGGGGCTGTTTTACTCTGATCTTCAGGGACCTACAACCATTTCTCCTATCCCTGGTAGAAACAGCAGGACAGAGCCAGTTTTGAAAACTCACCAGCGTTTGCAAAAATGATAGCGTCTCTCTGGCAAGCCCCCTGTGCTTCTTAGATGGGATACTCTGGAAGCCACGAGTGGGAAGACACTAGAAACCCACAGGACTATGCATCTTCACAAGCAGCATTTCCACCAGTGGCACTGGAAGCCAGTTCCTAGGGGAGGGATTTGCAGAAGCTATGCTGCTTCCCTGGGTGTCTCACACACGTGCCCTCACTAGCAAAGCTGCTGGGTTTCTGAGCGCATCTCAGGTACAGCTCTGCTGTAGCAGGGTTCATGGAGCTGCTTTTCTTTGTGAGCTTAAGGGAGTTAAATGAATGCATTTCCTCAGCACTGCTGTAGTTTCTTGCGATCTGCAGGTATGTTGTGTGCATGAGTGTGTCTCTGTGCCAGTGTTATGTGCACAGGTATCTGTGTGAGCAAGTGGTGCATGAACGTATGACTGTCTATGTTTTGTGCATGTGTAAGAATATGTATCAGCCGGGCAATACTGGCACATGCCTTTAATCCCAGCACTGGGGAGGCAGAGATAGGTGGGTCTCTGTGAGCTCAAGGCCAGTCTGGTCTACAGAACAAGTTCCAGGACAGCCAAGGATACACAGACAAACTATTGTCTTGAAATCCTTCCCCACAAAAAAGAACGTCTATGTATCTGTGTGCAGGATATGCATGTGTTTGTGTCAATATGAGTCTGTTATGTGTGTATATGCTTATGTCTATGTTGCATGCACGTGTGTATGTGTTGTATTCATGGGTATGTGTGTTTAGACATGCCCGTGTATGTAAATGTTCCTATGGTGGCGAATGCCTATCTGTGTTGTATCTGTTATCCTGAATGCTGCCCATGTCTGGCTGGGTGTCAGGAGTGGTTCTCACCTATCATTTGGGGATCATCAGCCCTCAGATCCCACCCTCAGCAGCACTGGGCCTAGCAGCCCTCTCTGTAGGTGGAGACTGCTTTTATTTATTTCCCAGCGGCTCAGACCCAAATAATCACACAGAAACAATAGTAATTATATATGTTCAGGAGTTTTTCTAGCTAGCTCTTATATCTTAACCCATTCCTATTAACCTGTGTATTGCCACGAGGCTGTGGCTTGCTGGGTGAGGTTCTGTTCTGGTGTCTTTCTCCTTTGGCAGCTACATGGCATCTCTCTGACTCCACCTACTCTCTATCTCTTCCAGCCTGACTATATTCTGCTAAGCCATTGGCCAAAACAGCTTTATTCTTTAGCCAATAAAAGCAACACATATACAGAAGGACATCCCACATTACTTCTTCCCCCTGTTTTGCCTCCAGCACTGAGCTTTCCAAGTACTGTTACGGATGAGAGTCCTCCGTCCTGTGTGCCTCCTATCATAGCCCAGAGCAGGCTCTTCCTCCGTCTTTTGTGTGCTCCCCACCTTCACGGGGTTGTGGGGGAGAGAAGCAGAGATCCCTCTAGGTTCAGGCTAGTAGACAGCAGTGACGTGGTCTGTCTATTCAGACACTCCCCAAACTCTCCTCTGCCTCCAGGGACTCCTAGCCACGTGGCCCATCTAGACTAAGTGCTCTGGGCATCTTAACACATCCCAGCATGGAGATGATTCTCAGGGTACCCATAACTGACCATACTTTCACCCACACACTCACATTCACACACAGGAGCGTGCATGCATGCCACACGTACAGATTTTGCTCTTCCAAGCTGTTAAATTTACCTTTACATTCTGTGTCAAAAAGGGGAAGAAACAGCTTTGCATCTGATAACAGAAGAGCTGCACACTGATAGCCTCTTCCCAGCCTTGGTCCTGGCCAAGTGTAACCCCAAGTACTTTGCTCACGTCAGAGACATGACATGGGCTTCTCTTCCAGGCTCTGTGCCCAAGAAAGGGACTTGACCATCACCTGGCTTCTCACTTCCAGCCTAGAGAAAGCCACAAGTGTGAGATGCCCTCAGTAGGGTCTGATGCAAGAAGATTCTGGGGTCCCCCTTGGCTGACTATGAATATAATTACCATCCGGAGGGCAAGGCTGCTCCCTACACTCTGCTTACATCCAAAGACCACCCCTCCACCAAATGCAGGGGAGGAACTCACCAGGGATGCCCACCCAGACAGTGGCTACCATACACGCTGGCACATACTGCAGTCATCAGAGATGGGGAGCCACTCGGTGTCTGCTTACTATAGCAAAGAAGGAAAAATAACCACAAATATGCATGACTCATACGTTCAGGCTGGAGCAAAGTGAAATCTCATAAAGAATCAGACTGGCTGTTGGTCCCTTCAGGACATGGGGGAATGTAATATTGCACCTCAAATACATTTCATGGTCTACTTGATTTATAAATAAAAAATTGCATCTCAGAGTTCCAGATGGTGCCCATAAGATGAATGGATACTGTTGTCAAGAGCTTGACTGGAAAGACAGCCTCTGCAGGTACCAAAAGTACCTGAACAGCTGAACAGGCACGGACACCGCATGGCTTGCACACTTCCCAGCACAAGCATTTCTAAGTATTTTTTAAAAAGTAAGTACTGAATTTTAATGTCTAATTTCTTGAGTTCTTTATATATTTTGGAGATCAGTCCTTTGTCTGATGTGGGGTTGGTGAAGATCTTTTCCCATTCAATAGGCTGCCTTTTTGTCTTATCGACTGTGTCCTTTGCTTTACAGAAGCTTCTCAGTTTCAGGAGGTCCCATTTATTTATTGTTGCTCTTAGTGTCTGTGCTACTAGGGTTATATTTAGGAAGTGGTCTCCTGTGCCCATGCATTGAAGGCTACTTCCCACTTTCTCTTCTATCAGGTTCAGTGGTTCAGCGGGGTCGGATTTATATTGAGGTCTTTAATCTATTTGGACTTGAGTTTTGTGCACGGTGACAGATATGGATCTATTTTCATTCTTCTACAGGTTGACATCCAGTTATGCCAGCACCATTT
Source organism: Ondatra zibethicus (assembly GCA_004026605.1). NCBI lineage: Eukaryota > Metazoa > Chordata > Mammalia > Rodentia > Cricetidae > Ondatra > Ondatra zibethicus. The sequence continues at coordinate 28,084 of PVIU01014229.1, read as the reverse complement.
ATTGAAGATACTTTCTTTTTTCCATTGTATAATTTTAGCTTCTTTGTCAAAAATCAGATGGATTAATTGGGACAGGTAAGAAGGTTTCCTCAGACAGGACACAGAGGTCCCTCACAGGGAGAATCTCCCAACCACACACACCCATGCCATGAGGTAGCCTGATCACAGTGTTTGTACCAGCAAAAGATACAGTAGACAGTTATAATCTTAACAGATAACCAATTTGTCCAAATCCTTATGGCTATAATTTTGCTTTCCCCCCTAGTTTTTATAACTACAAATAACAGCCATGATAAACATCTTGGCTCATGAATCCTCATGACAATATTTGGATTATTTTCTAATTCAATTTCTAAAAGTGGTCCTGGGATTTTTATTCATGGTGACTGTCTTTTTCCCCTCTGTAGCCATAAAGGCTCCACTCTTACCAGCAATGGATTTAAATCAGGTCCAAAAGTGGGCACAGAGGGGGGCATTTGTGTTACATTTATGTTTCATTTTTTCCTCTTTATTTTTATGTATATTTTTACATGCATGCATGCATGTCTGTGTACGTGCTGTGTTCTCAGAGGCCAGGAGAGGGTATCAGATCCCCTGGGGCTGGAGTTACAGATGGTTGTGGGTGCTGGGAATCAAACCTGGGTCCTCTGGAAGAGTAGTCAATGCTCTTGGCCCCCACATTCATGATTCTATAGTGCTGCCCAGGGTAAGTTCCCATCCTGCTGTGCTCTCCCTCGGTCCCCACAGTCAGCTCTCTGAGGTGACCGCCACTATGCTGCCCAGGAGAGAGACTTACTAAAGCCTGTCCTTGTGGCATTTTTAAACATGTACTCAGTCTTCGTAACTGTGGTTTCTGATGTAGTTCCAGTGTTCTGCTGTCCCGGATCCTTTGTTAGAACATAAGGCACCTCTAAGTAATTTCCAATAGCCATGAGCTATGCTTGTCACTGGTGAACAAACCCACTGATGAAGGCCCACTTTGTGCCAGCATGGAATTTCCTATTTCCCTGATCATGGACCAGAAGATGAAAATGCCCAGACAGAAGAACACGAGGGTGGGTGTCCACGGCGGCCTCAGATCCTGCCTCAGCTGAGGATAACATTCCTATCAGCGCCAGCCCACATTAGACATGATGCTGGGAAACCAGCTCCCACGGACTCAGGAGAGAAAGATTTCAGTGTGCCTAACCCTGGGTGGAGACCGAGGAGACGCCTGTGTTGGGAGAACAGGAAGTCTGTGGTGTGAACGAAAACCTCTGAAAAGAAGCCGTGTCTGGCTGCAAACAAATATCTCCTGGAAGGAGTTTGTGTCTGCAGAGATTTCAGTCCTGTGGGGAGATTGGAATTTTGTAGGTTTAGAGGCTAATTTTTCTTGGGCTAGTTTTACCTGGAATAGCCATTTCTTGCCCCACTTTGTATCTGAACCAACACCTTGCAATAATAAATAAAAGACCATTATAAGCTGTTAACTTAGCAGCTTCCAGTCCAAGCTGAGAACATAATCAGCTAACATCCTAGGTCTGTAAAACAGCTCCCCCGTCTCGCTGTACTGGTCTCTCCGAGTGCACTGTGAACACCACCAGAGTATTTGAAAATTGCTTTGATTTGTGACTTCGTTTGTTCTGTAAAATTATAAAACCTTTATAAAACTGTTTCCACAAGGAACATGGAATTTGGGGGAACCTAAATCTGCGTTTTGGGGCCATGGTCACTCATAATGGCTCCAGAGGAAACACTTAACCTGTTTAAGATGAGAACTGTGGTTTTTACGGCCAACAGTGGGGACTACAGAGGTCGGAAATGTCCAGGCAGACAGTGACTTTAGGACCCAGGAACTTCTACCTGAGACTGGTTACATTCCTGCCTGTCCTCATCAGCTCCCACTGGGCAAGGCGGGAAGAGGAAAGGTGTCTCCACAGGGAGAAATTCAAGCAACTCAGACAACACTGAGTAACTGGAAGAAGCAACGACAAATATGGAATAGTGTGTGTAGTGACACTTAGTGGCTGGCACGCTCAAGGTCAAACACGCACTTCAGAGGAGACTCTCCTAAACATCACCTTTATCACAGAGAGCATCCCAAATTTAAGGTTCTTATGGAAGATTCCACAGAAACAGCTCACAGTTAACAGAAAACTCACAAAGGTCCTGATGAAATGCAGGCAAAATCTCAGCCCCACCCCCCATTGCTGTACAGCAGGTTGGTAAGGGGTGAGCAAGGCTCTGGAGATGGCTCAGACACACGCTGCCCACCTCCGGGAGGACTGTCCCTGCGGTGGCCCATAGTCATTGTTCAGATAACACATACTGTTCATTTTAATTAAACAGGGATAAACTCTGGCTAGTTCTCTTCAGTCCATCCAACAGCCAGAGGGGACTGGGGGCAGGGGCAGGGCCTGTGGACTCTCTAGGACAGGGTAGGGGCCAGGGTGAGCTCACCCTGGAGTGGTATCCCTGCAGCCTGCCCCACTGGCCCCCTCCCCCACCACCTGGTATCAGAAGTGAGGATTGCTAACTATACTTTCAGTTTTGACCAATAACACACGAACCAGTCCCCAAAGGACTACAAACCTATTTTCACTAAAAATGCTTTCCAAAAATATCAAGAACCCTTGCCAACTTCCTGAATAACAGAAACTCACAAGTGATAAGATGTTGAGGGATTCAGAAGGCTAGAATGAGAAGTTAATCACTTGCAATCAAGCTGCCTGCACCATTTGCAGGAGCTGTGCAGGCTGTTAAAGCAACCCAGAAAAGACTAGAGAGTGAAGCGCTAAGCAGCTTGCTCACCGGGGTCTGCCTCTCATGCACTGAGCAGCCAAACAGCCATTGAAACAACTCCTCCACACCCGAGTTTCTCATTAAATGCACACAAGGAAGAGGCAAATTCTCCCAGGGAGTTTATACAAAGATCCAGGAAACTGAAAGTCCACAGCCCTTGAGTTATCAAAGGTCATCTCCCCAGGCAGAGATAGGGCAGGGCCCTTGGCAGGCTGCAGGCCCCAGGCCTGAGGAGATGGGATCCACACATCTGCAGTTCCTGGGTACAGATGCCACAATCAGGGCAGTTCATCCATTCTCCAGCAAGCTGGCATTAGGATCCCACCCCCGACACACACCAGCACAAAATGATAAAGCTGGTTTCCTTCAACTGGCCAGTTCCTGAGGCCATGCTCAAATAAACCTTTAGAGTGGCTGGTTGCATCTGAGTACTAACTTCCATCATTCTTCAAGGCAGGGACCAAGTCTGTTCTTCCTAAGCTTTTCTCGTCCTGCTCAGCCTCCAGCCCCGCCCACTCAGCCCCCAGCCCCGCCCAGTGATCATATAAAAACACATTAAACCATTAGGTTTGGCCACATGCAGTCACAGACAGAGAAGGCCATGACTGGAGAAGAACACTTGGGGATTCGGCCTGTCCATCATACGGCTCACCCACGTCTCTCTCCGTTCACCTAAGCCCGTGGAAAAGGATATACTCTGCTTCTTTAACACACACACTGTCCTGGGGAGTATTCACCATCACAGGTGCTTCCTCTTCACCTCTCAAACTCAAGCTTCAGGTGACAGAGCATTTAAGAAAGCTAGTGGGACATTGCTGCCAAGGCTGGCCCTCTGGCATGCTAGGGTGGGAGTGTGATGCTTCCCACCCACCAAAGGGGAACAGGTAGCAGCGTTCATAGCGGGTGGAGTGACAGTGGTGAGAACACCACAAGGCAGGCAGAGGTCTGGAGAGGGAGGGGTCTGGAGAGGGAGGAGTCGTCTGGATAGGGAGGGGTCTGGAGAGGGAGGAGTCGTCTGGAGAGGGAGGGGTCTGGAGAGGGAGGAGTCGTCTGGAGAGGGAGGGGTCTGGAGAGGGAGGAGTCATATGGAGAGGGAGGGGTCTGGAGAGGGGGGAGTCATCTGGAGAGGGAGGGGTCTGGAGAGGGGGGAGTCGTCTGGAGAGGGAGGGGTCTGGAGAGGGAGGAGTCGTCTGGAGAGGGAGGGGTCTGGAGAGGGAGGAGTCGTCTGGAGAGGGAGGGGTCTGGAGAGGGAAGGGTCTGGAGAAGGAGGTTTTGCTAGGCACCCAGAGAACAAAGAATTTTAAACTCTTCTTGATGAAACACACCATGTAAGTGTGTGCTCATGCTTGCCTGCCCAAACCCGTGTGTGAGTATGCAGGTGACCATGCTTGTATGTCCCTGCCATGTATGCTTACATATGTGTCCTTGCTTGTGTCCATGTCCACATGGGTATACGTATTTCTCTGAGTGTGCCCATGGTTGTGTGTTCTTGACATGCACGTGTTACTGCTAGTTTTAGTTGGTGACTAGCGGCCATCGAGAGCCCCCTAAGAAGAGAATCTCAGTAAGGGACCGCTAGATCGGGTTGGGCTGCGGCATGTCTGTGGAGGACGGCCTTGGCTGCGGGAATTGACATGGGGGGACTCACCTACTGTGGGGGGTACCATTTCCTGGGTTTGGGTCCTGGACTGTGTGACTGGAGAGAGCAAACTGAACACTAGTAGGCAAGCATGCCACTCTGTTATGTCACCAGCCACTTCAAGTTCCTGCCACCTGTCACTTCCCTATTTTGACTAACTAGGAATCATAAGCAAGAACAGACCCTTTGTCCCCTAGGTTGCTTTTGTCAGAATATTTTATGACAGCAACGGAAATGAAACTAAGATAGCATGCGTGCCCATGCTTGCATGTCCATGCTCACATGTGCACATGTACATACGTGTACACCCATGCTTACATTCCATGAGGTATGTTTATGTGTACGCATGCTTCTGTATACCAGCATGTTTGTGCCATCTGTGTACCTGTTCATGCTTGTGTATCCATACAATGTGTGTATTCATATGTGCCCATTCCCTCATGTGTGTGCTCACATGTACATGTGCTTATTTGTGTGCTCGCATTGTGTCTGTGTGCTCTTCTCATCCGTATTATAGGATAAACCTGTCAAGATCCCCTAAAGGGTGCATGGCACTTGGAAGCAGGACTCACTGGCACCCCGTCAAGCCCTCCCCAAGCTCTGGGGGTCTCTACTCTGAAGAGGTTTCCATTTTGTTTAGTTGTGTACCTGATCAGAGATGAGGTGTCTGGCAGGGAGGCTCTGTGCCTGGCCTCCATGCTGGGTACATTCCAGGCCTCTGGCAGGGCTGGATACAGGACAGCAGCCAGTCTCTATTGCAGGGCCTCACAGCTTGACCTGTATATTGCCTGCATGGAGTTGTATGTCGGCTACATGGAGGTAGGTGTGGGGGGGGCGGAGGGGAAGCGAGCACACAGGGACACGGTCATTCTAGTCCCACTTCGAGGGCCTTCCTAGATTCCAAGGGCATTCTGACAGAGGTGGCTTCATGGTGTTTTGCTTTGTTTTGTTTTCTTTTGCAGCAGAGTCTCCTGAGCTAAGGCTGGCCTTGATTTTTCTATATATGTGGGAACGACCCTGAATATATGCTCCTCCTGCCTCCACTCCCAGGTAGAGGTCACAGGTGTGTAGCTGCAGCAGCGCTTCTCAGTGCTGAGGAGTGGGCAGTGGGATAGGCTCAGCATCACTCAGCCAGAAAAGAGACCTACGAAGATGCGAGAGAGGCATTCCCTCGGATGTCTGGCTGACGGGGGGGGGGGGGACGACACACTGTCTACAAGCCGTGCTGCTGGTTCCAGCAAGGAACCCAGCACTGGGAGTTGGAGCTTGGAGGACCCAGAAGACAGGCGTGGCTGGACCTTAGAGGGTGACACGCACAGACCAGTGAGCCTCCTCAGTCCATCTGGGGAGTGGCACTGCTTCATCCTACATGGAAGGAGTAACTTTCCTCAGGAAAAGCCAACTTGGTGAAGAAGGAGTGTAGGAGGAGCCTCAGGGTCTGGGGGCCACGGGGTGGACTTTCTCCCACCTCAGCGGAGTCAGAACAGTGCCTTGGGAGGGGTGGCCCTGCAGCAAGAACAGCTATGGCGAAGATGGGTCCAGAGCAAAGACTGGCCAAGGGAAGTGCAAAGTCCAGAGGCCCCTGAGCTGTGCTGTGGCCTTTCACCAAGTCCTTCTGCACAGGTGGCTGGTTTGAATGTCAGCTGTCTGACCAGCCAGATGGGATCCCTGAAAGGGCTTATCCACGGATGCTCCTGAGACCTCCCACGGCTGATGGTGAAATGGTTAACTGTGGAGTTTGGGGGACTGCTTGGCAAACCCACTCTTGTGGTGTATGCTGAAATCAAGGAGGCGGAAGGAATGCCAGATCACACAGAAGGCCACAGACTGCAGCCAGCGAGCTGCAAAACAGGCTTATCAGTGTTTACCCAGCATGGCCCAAACCTCCGCCTGACCTCAGGGACAGGAGCGTGCTGACAGAATGTGGATGGCAGGCTGGACACAGCAGCCTGTGCACGAGCTTTCTGCCTTCACAGTGGCAGAGATGGCACTGAGGGACTCAGCCAGGAAACAACTTCCAAACTGACCAATCATCACCCAGCAGCCACCAACCTCTGAAGACACCCAGGGATAACACATGCACCACATCCAGAACTGCTCAGAGTAATTACAGAGGGGACGAGGTCCAGGCATCCACTTCCATGCAAGCGGGACCACGTGCTGGGTCGTGAAGATGGTGCACCCTGGACTCTGACTGAGTCTTGACATCCGAAGCATCTCTGATACGTGCTGAGTGAAATGACCCACCTTGGGTGGAAGCTCAATGAGGATGCTCACTAAGATCCCTGGAGTGCCAGACTACCCAGACAAAAGGTAGAGCGGTGGCTTCCAGGGGCGGGACTAGGGATTGGGTCTGGGAAGATGAGATGATGTGTGCATGCGTGGGGAGGGGGGAGTGTGTGTGTGTGTGTGGGCATGTGCGTAAGTGTGTGTGTGTGTAATGGGAGCATACTTTATGTGCTAAATGTTTAAAATGGAATATATATAACATATATATATATTTAAGATGGAAAATATATATAATATTTCCCCCAAAGACAGGGTTTCTCTGTATAATAACCTTGACAGTCCTAGAACTCACTCTGTAGACCAGGTTGGCCTTGAACTCACAGAGATCCGCCTGTCTCTGCCTTCTGAGTGCTAGAATTAAAGGTGTGTGCCACCATGCCCAGTTAAGAAGTAGTGTTGTCTATATTTTTTCACTATAAAAAAATACTGATTTAGCCAGGTGGTGCACGCTTTTAATCCCAGCAGGTAAAGTGCTATTCCTCAGAAGGTGGCACAAGGGTTCTAGCCCTAAACCTTAGAGAGGTTATCACCACAGACACCCTGACCAAGACACACAGCCCTCGGCGAAGATGGGGACGTCTCAGAGTAAACAGCCCAGTTGGCCCGGGTTAGACCAACTGCCGCAAATGCCAGTCTGGGCCACGGTCCTAAGAGTCAAGATGGCGAGAAGATGGTGCTGAGAGAGCTTCCTTAGGCCTACAGCCTGACGCTTGGTCAGTCACAGAATCAGACAGCCCTGGAGTCAAATTCACACTTCCCCCTCAGTGGAATGTACACACCTGCTCAGCCTGCTGCATGCTTTACTTTTGGGGTGACAGTGGGGAGACGCAGTTAAGAGTATGCAAACTCAAGGCACACTCTGCCCTTCTTTCACACCAGGGCTTGTAGGCTGGCCGGGACCATGGACCAACATGACTATCCTAATGCAAAGACTGACCATGGGAAAAGCCTGTGCCCCAGAAACCTGGGGGTGCACACTCTATGGCCCGGGAAGTCTGGGGGTGCATACTATATGGCTCTAATTCTATCCTTTCTGTGAGCAGGGAGCTGGTTGGCATGTTAAAATAAAACATGCCAGAAAAAAGCAACAGTACAAAAAAAAAAAAAAGAAAGGAAGGAAGGAAAAAAGAAAGGAAGGAAGGAAGGAAGGAAGCAAAGACTACAAGTATTTCCTCCTTCTGGTGTACTGTACTTTATTTAAAACCCAAAGACACAGTTTTCATACTCTCTAACCAAAGCCAACCTCTTTCTATGATACTTATTGAAGTAGCCAACAAGCAGGCAAGCTACCCAGAAGCAGGTTAACTCACAAGAACCCCCAGCGCAGCCAGGGGCTCAGCCACTCCATTTGGTGCCCTGCGGCTGAGCACAGGACTTTAGAATCTAATCATCAGCGGGATCAGAGAGAGGCTGGGACCACCAGCACCTACCTGGGGCTGCAGCCGTCGCCTCCGCTTTGTCTGGAACAAGCCTGATGCCATCGGACACATCCACTTGGTGATCAGCCTCCTCCTTTGAGCTCCCATCGTGCTGTGGTAATGGAGGACGGCTTCGGCCACGTTCCTTGCACAAGACGAAGCACCAGCAGTCGGACATGAGGCTGGGATGGCAAAGGAAATGAGGTCAAGGTGCAGGAAGATCAAAGACTCATTTCTTTGGACAAGAACAAACCCACTAGCTACGTTAGCATTTATTCCAAAGTGGCTGTAAGATGTGTGAAGTTAAAGCTTATTCTCTGAATTTCAACAGCTTGTAGCAGGCTGTCTTGACAGTCAAAAAAAAAAAGCCCCCAAAACAAAAACCATCCGTTGCTTATATATACTGAAATAGGGGTTGTATAAGAGAAACAGTACTTACTTCTTCAATGTAAAAGGGGAAAAGGAGAAAAACCTAGACTTTCTTGACATTTCGTTTCTTGTTTCAAGGACAAGCAAGTGCCAGCTCTCTGGCTTTCCAGGTCTGCCTCACTGGCTGGGCAGGCTGTCACAGCCAGGCTTGTGGCTTTTCAGATTACTCAAAATATTTTTTAAGCAAAGCAAAGGCTCCTAGGTCCAGAACAAACATTATTGTGGGACACTCTGGCAAACACCGTGGTGAAGCTCCCTTGGGGAGCGATCTTGAATTTAAAGAGAAAGCGACACTCTGTCCAAGGCACCAGGGCTACTTTTACCCGCCCCAGGTGACTGTCCACGGGGGTCTCTGGTGCACTCAGCACAGGGAAGGCGCCACAGGACTCCTCTCTGTTGGCTTAGTGCCCACAGACCTTCCCGAGGGCAGAAGGGACATGTCATGGTATGCTGCCTTGGTGGCCTCACGAGCTACCTTATCTTTCATGGTGCTCCTTTGGGTTTGCCCTCTAGCTTTGATGCCCCTGCCTCAGGCTACAGACACCTTGCTATAGCCCTTCCTTCCCCAGTTCCATCTTGGAAGAGGCCACTGTCTACAGGAGACTTTCTCATGGACAGGTTGGATGGTTAAGATCCCAACTTCAAAATCCCTGTCAAGCTCCTTGTCAGCACAGACTTAGCCTCTCTCCAGAGGAAACCCACACCATGGTCAGCGGCCTTGCTTTGCTCTGGCGTTGCTTCCTGTCCCTCCTGGAGTGTGGCTGCCTGTGGGTGGAGATTTGTATGGAGATGTCTGGCTCTAGCAATGTGATCGAGGAGCCTAGGGCCTGAGAACCTCTGTTGACAGTGTGGTCCCTTCAGGTAGGAAGCAGGCAGCCAGGCCAGGGAATGCCCATGATCCAGTAAGTACAATGTTCCCAAACACGGCAGACATTCTAGCTCTGGGAAGTATCCAGCTAAGGCTTTGCTCTCCCACTTCCTCCCCAGCTCCCAGCTTCCCTGGGTATGGACAGCTGGTCTTCCTGTCTGACATGAAACAAGTCCCTTTGTGGTTTACTGCTGCCCACTGTATCCCCTGTCTATGTCTGTTTATTATGAAGTTTCTCAAGCTGTCCTTGAAATGGTCTGGGGACAGACCCCGGGGGAAATGGGGTGAGTATTCTTTACTGATGCCACACATGGCAAGACCAGTACATGCCTGGCATAGCTTTGTCTCACCCACTCACCTGCATGTTGACACTTGTGAAGGACAGAATTCTGAGGACAACTGACCCTTGGCCAGAGACCTACTTCTGGGAACCAAATTATGACTATAAAATGTTGGTAGGGAAATTTTCTTAGTTCAAAAATTAACCAACCAACCAAGCAATCCTATTTTATCTTTATCCTCTAGTCTTCTAAATTCTAGCGAAGAGAAGTTAATATGTTTGGGGATGTTTGTGTCCCACACTTTTCTGGGGAGAAGCCAGGCTGACGCTATGTGCGTTCATACTTCAGAGTGTTCAAAGTGTGCCAGGGGGTGTCTCTGCCTCAATGCTGCCCCCATGTCTGTGCTTCTGTTGTCCTTCTATCTCGAAGGACAGTGGAGAAGAGTCCAGGTTCTTTCTTCAGCAATGGTGAGGAACAGTGCAGCGCCTGGAGGTACCCTGCTCCTCTAGGTCGTCCTTAGGTTGATGGTTGAGTTCTGCGTGCTTCCTGTCCAAGCCTTCCTTTCTCCAGCAGAGTGCTATTTCCCAGCTGCTTTGCACACCACCCCTGGCGTGCTCTACGTAAGAACACCCCCGTGTCTTTCGATAATTTGATCATGAGCAGGCAGAGAGGGAGGCTGGGCACAGCAGATAGGCAGCGATGTTTCCTGAGAGGCAGGACTCGGACTTTCACAGCTGGTGCTGCCTTTGGGAAGAGTTCCGTTCTGAGGATTGCAGCCATATGGACTCGTTAGCTAACTCTCACTGGTAGCAGAACCTCAGGCACTGGACAGGTGTCTGACAGCTTGTCGATGTCCTACGTCCAATGAGAGGCCAGCCTGTATGGCCCAGGTCCCAGGTCTCTGCACCCTGGAGCCTCAATAGGTGTCACGCACACCAGGGCAGGGTTAAACCCATCACCAGGTAGCTGGAAGCCCTGCTCCCTGGCAAAGCCCCACCCCTGCCCCACTGGCCTGTTAGCCAGTGTTTATCATCCACCCGCTGTTGCCTCTGTCGGGGTAACTCCTGCTTCTGCCGGCTGGCACAGACGACAGCATGAGACAAGACTCAGTGCCAATATGTGTGAAGGAGGCGACACCCTTGAGGATGGGCCGCAGCAGCAGCCTGGGCCCCAGGGACTCTCAGCCTGCTGCCCACACAGAGCGGAAAGACAGGGCAGTGGAGGGCAGAGGCCCCCTCACACAAGTGCCTCAGGTTCCAGCCCACCACTCAGGGTCATTAACCCTTCCCACAACTCCCACCCCACCCCCACCTCTGTCTCCTGCGTGCAGAACCTTTCCCAGGCTCATTTGTCTTGTGACAGACCTAGAAACTGTGAGAAGAGGTATGTGTCGTCACTGTCTCTGGGTCTGCTGATGCTTCCCTGGAAGATTTGTTTTGGTTTTGCTCTTTATTCCATCTTGGAAATTTAGGTGATGTCCACGGTCAGTCACAGTCCTAGAGCTTTCCCAGCTGAAATGTAAGCTTTCGGTGGCTGGCACTTCCTTAGATCTCTGAGCATTTGCCCTTTAGGGTTCCAAAGTAACCCTGGACATTCTGGGGAGGAGCCTGTTTCCCGTGACTCCACAGAGCTGACTATGGTGGCCACAACTCATTACTTGGTCCAAAGTGACTGGCCCTCTTGTGTGCCCAAGGATCTCTTGGTAGCTAGCCATGGTCAAAGCCCCAATGTTCTGCAAGCTCTATTTGACAGGCCCCGAGAGATCAGCACTGCATCTTCCCAGGCCTGTGGCACAATGAAGCTGTGAGACTACAAAGGGCCCCTGGTCCTCGGCCATGGCCCAGAGTGGAGCAAGGTCCTCCAGAGTCACCGCTCCATGCAGGGGACACTGCCCTAAGTGACTTTCTCACAGGTGTAGTGCCTCCCAAAGAACCCCAACGTCCCGTGCCCACCTTCTGGGGCACTTTCCAAGAGGAAAATGGAGTAGCCACTCTGCCCGAATGCCAGGTCCTGCAGAGGAAGGCTCCTGCTACTTCTCTAAGGTGTGGGAGAGACAGGGACCTGCGCATCAGGATCCAGGACTCAGGTATCGCTGGTCTCACACTGAGAGGGCCATGAGAGATCAAGTGTGGTGTCCTGACCATCCTCTCACCTGAACCAGGGAGGTGAAGCCAAGGAGTGGCACAGAAACAGCTGGGTGCACACAGGACGTGGGTTCCTGTCACTGTCACCCTTACACGGGTGACAGCTGCATCTCCGGAGCCTCTGTTGGCACAGCCAGGTCACTTGTTCCGCTCCTTACCTGAGGATCCTCTCTTGGTTTCATGTTTCGTCATATTTTGCAGAAATGAAATGAGGTAACCTTCAAGTAAGGGGCCTCTGTACAGAAGTGACTAAGACACCAGGTTTTGCAAGGCAATGTCTGCACTTGGAGACCCTCAAGCAGAGCTGACTTAGGACCTACAAGTAGAGAACATCCCCAGAAAGTCTTGGCAGCATGGGGAAGGGACATTCGGTCCCTCTTCAGCTTCTCAGGCCTCCCCACTAAAGGTAGTTAAGGTAACCTACAGAGAAGTTCAGAGTTCTCTGAACAGTTACTCAGAAATGAGGGGATCCTCAGCACTGAGACTTTGCCCACAGGCCTGGAGGTGGCTTCCATGGCCATCCTTGGCCCTCACACTCTTCACGCTCCGCAAGTCTTTTCTACAGGTCTCTGTTTTTATAGAATTTGGCAAGTCAGCTAGGGCAGGCTTCTGCCATCTTACGGAAGCGTAGTGGCTCTTGACCACACTGGGCCTGCGAGAGTGAGTGACCATTTCTCAAGCCTCTATCTAGGCACTGCACGCAGGGCAAGGTGACAAGCTAACAGAACCGTGCCTTAGCCTGCAAGGCTCCGGAGGTCAGCAAGGTTAAGAACAAAGTGGAGGTCCCTCTTGCTGCAGCTGACCCTGACCAATCCTGCGGCAGAGCTTTGACGCGCTTCTCTGCAAGCTCAGGTCTTGAGGCCAGCTTTGGGATAGACAGGGCACACAAGTCTACATTAGAAGACCTCCCCAGGGCCCAGAGACTCCGCCTCCAGGGCAGTACCCCACCCTTACCTGGCCAGGTGGTCTCCTGTTTACTGGAGGAGAGGACCATGCACGACCAAGGCGGAGCAGCCAAGGAGAAAGGGTGGTACTTTATTTTGGTGGTGGCCTGCTGCCATGGACACACATCCTGGGACCTCCCACGGCCCTGCAGCACATCCTTTGGGCAGCTGGGCATCTTAATCCCCACTGGCCCCTAGCTCTGCAGCTGTTTGGGGTAGGATTTGTCATAGCCAGGAGGCTTCTAAAAAACCCGAGTGGTACTTGGTCTCCTACTTTAGGGCCTGAGTGGGTCAAGAGTAGCCATGCCAAGAGCCCGATTAAAGAGTAACTCCTAGTGGGAGACTTTGGAGTTAGCAGAGAAAGTGACAGAATTATTTTTAACCTGCAGTCTAAACTTCTTTTGGTAAAAAGGCAAAGCAGCCAGCCCCAGCGATCAGCCAGAGAACCAGGTGCTGGTTCAACCAAGCCTCCTTGTCTATGATTCCTGTCCTGGACACTGGCCCAACCACTAGGTTGGAGGGAGTCGGAGAGAGCTAGGAGGGCAGTTCTGAGACTTGACCAGTGGAGGCAAGAGCCCCGCCTCCTGCCAGTGACACCTTTCCTGGTGTGTATGGGGGATTCCCCCTCCATGTGACACTGGGAGTGTGAGAGGAATTCCTCTCAACAATGGGGACACAGAGAGACCCCGCTCCCAGTCAGAGTTCCTTCCGGGAGGAGGTGCAATATTGTAGGGGAGACCCAGTTCCACAGCAAAGCCATCCAGACAAGAATGGTTCTGGGCGGCGAGCTCGGTCCCACTCCCTTCTTCTGCCAACCACACCCTCATTCCCGTAACCGCCCCCCCCCTTCTGTATCTCACCCCTCCTCTCTCTTCTGTCCCCCGTCGCCCCAACCCCGTGCACACCTGTCTGTGCTGGGGACTGTCTTCTCCGCGTCCAGCGAGCTCACTTGCTCGCAGGTGCCACGCTCCCAGACTCCGCCCGCCAGTCGGTCCGGGGCCACTGAGAGGGGGAGGGAGGAGAAGGGAAGGCGGGAGCCCGAGCGTGGGTGGGGGAGGGGCGGAGGCGCCGGGGACCGTGAAGCGACCGTTGCAGCCGGACAGTGGGAAAGGGATCTCAAGGGAGGAGGCGGGGCATGGGCGGGATTCAAGGGGAGAGGGCAAGAGCGGGGTCCTGGGGAGGAGGTGGGACAAGGGCGGGTTTGCTCGAGTGGAAAAGGGCGGGGTAGGGGCGGGTCTGGGAGAAGGGAGGTGCGTGCGTCCCCAGTCTCTTTCTGTCGGGAGGTCTTCTGAGCCCAGCCGAGCCCGGGTTCAGGTGCACCTGTGTCCCAGCTCTCTATACTTCGGGATCTGCCCTGGGGAACTCACAAGTAGCCTAAAGGGACTTATGTCCACTCTGACGCCCCAGCTGACGGAGCTGGGTTTGCGAGCTCTCCCAAGACCCCTTCTCTGCTGCTTCCAGGTGGAAGAACTGACTCAGGTGGGAACCCCCTGGCTTCAGACAGGTTCCACGAGCCTTTCTGGCCTCCGCGTTCTTATCTGACCTGCAGGAGGAAGAGCGTGTTGATTGTTGAGGTTCCGTGGGTTATCATCTGTAGGGAACCCTAAATGCCACTGCAGACCCCAGATTGCCAGGAGGTGCACTCACGATCCCCAAGAAAAACCATATGGTCAAGCACTCCATTCTTTGGTACCAAGGCAAGAAGTCAGGCTTCCCCGTCTCCAGTACTCATGAACAGCACCCCTGCTTTCTGAGTGTCATAGACAGGAAGGGCACGGTGTCCCGAGACAAACTCAGGTCTGTCAGAAGACACCCAAAGAGGCCACTGTTTGACCCGGCATCTGCCAAGGCTCCAGGATAGGCAGGCGTTCATTCATCATCACAAACGGCAACTCGATGTAAACCTTTAGATTAGAGGGTGGGCATAAGTGTCTCTAGTGGCCGGGTGGAAGTGGGAGCCTCTTGGAATAGACAGAACAGACCCTGGAGAGGGCAGCAAATCAAACAGGTGTGGGAAATTATAGCTGTGGCTGAACCCACTTGAGGGGTGGCAATGATTGTGAGCTGAGCAGGGTAAACAGGATGGACACCCCTCTGGGATTGGGGTGACCACTAAAGGACCCTCCGCGTGGGTGGGCATGTCATTCCTGGAGTGGATGTTCTTAGGCAAGCCTCAGCACCCTGCCCCGTCCAGAACTGGGCACATCCCCAGCCCAGTCTTCAATATAGAAGCTTTTCTGTCTGGGCCAGGTGCTGGTAGTGGGGAGAGGGGATGGGGGAGCAGAGAGAACCCACCAGCTGAGCAAGGGCTGTGGGAGAAGAGCTCGGGTAGAGTGAAGCCTTGGAATTTCTTTGCTTTTTTTCTTGTACTTAGGTTATTTTAGATTTTCCCCATGTTTATGGATGTTTTGCCTGCGCGTGTGTGGGCACCGCTTGAGTGCCTGGTGTCCGGAAGCCAGAGGAGGGTGCAAATCCCGTGGAACTGGAGTTATAGATGGTTGCGAACTGCCATGTAGGTGCTGGGAATTGAACCTGGGTCCTTTGGTCTTAACCACGGAGCCACCTCTCCAGACCTTTAATGGCAGTTTTCTTCCGTTAGCCAGGGAGGAAGAGGAGGAGGCACTGCCTTGTACTGGCTGCTAGGAGCTGCTGAGGGGCAGGGCTGGGGTTTCCGTCCTGAAATCTCCCATACACACCCAAAGGGGCAGATGGACCTGCATGAAGCTCTTTCTTTTTTTCTAGTTAAAACAAAACAAAAAATATGCAAAAACTGGGCACGTGCAAGTCCCGAGGCACACATGTGGGGGTCAGAGGACAACTTGCAGGAGTCTGTTCTCTCTACTGTATAGGTTCCAGGGGTCAAACCCGGGTCATCAGGCTTGACTGCAAGTGTTCTTACCCACCAAGCCGTCTGACAACCTCCACATAAGGTTCTTAAAAAAAAAAAAAAAAGCAAAGTTCCTGTTTCCCATGATGACATCGAAGGACCCTCTCTACACAGCTGTATTGAATGTCATTTAGTGGAGCAATGAAAGTTCCCCAGAAGTGCAAAAGCAGCAGCCCCCGTGCATAGAGTTTCTGTGGGTTCACAAACAGCTGTCAACACTGGTGCGGAACCAGAAGTGGCCAGTGCCGCACATGTCTCCACACAGGTGGTTAATGCCCAGGGTGGCAGGAGCCTTCCTATCCTAGGACTAAAGACTTCACTATGAGACTATGCAAGCATCCCTTGTCAACCAGAAAACTGTCAACCGATTAAACCACGACCAGCACAGCCCTAAGTAGGTCTGCTGGTAACGAGGCCAAACCCAGGGCACCATCCTGCTTTGGGAAGCCGAGAGGAAGCTTTCTGCCATTCAGAAAACGTTAGGTTGGGTCTCAAGGGAGGCAGTGCAAGGGACTTGTGCAGACAATGATGAAGCCCATCCATGCCATTACACATCCCAGCAGCCCCTGCTGGTGTCAGGCTTGTTAGCTGGGCAAGCCTTTTGTGCCTGGCAGCTTCAAGAGCCCCAGGCCCCAGCAAAAGACACAGGAAATTACCATTACAAAGGAGTGTGGTGGGGAGGGCAGGAAGCTCAGGAGATTCAAGTCGGTTCAGGGGTCTTTGCAGGAGAGAGAGGGAGAGGAGAGAGAGAGGGGAGAGAGAGAGGAGCAAGAATGAGTAAGTTTGGTTACCATTGCAGATAACAGTCAGTAGGAAGGGCCAGCTAGTAATCTGATGCCTCCCTGAGCAAAGGAAGCCCCAGATTTGCTGTGGCATTCACCGACCAAGCTCCTGGCTTTCCCACTGGGGCACAAAGCAGGTACATCAACTCCTGGGCAGGCTGCAACTGTCTAGTAACTATGGTGGTTTGTGTCCTCAGGACATCTCAGTGCACCGTTCCACGTAAAGCGCAGCAGCGGCAGAAGGGAAGGCAAGGGGGCTCATGGGCATGGAGATGCCACAGCATGCCCATAGGAACACGAGTCAGTGGATCTGGGCTTGTAGACACTGTCAGGCACACCCTTTTTGTTTGGATGGTTTTGTTTTGTGGACTCTGACTTCAAGATTGCTCCTTCTCAAAGGAGCAAGCTCCCCACAGCAGGTATGATGTTCTTGTCTGGCCTGGTTGTTCCCAGCAGGCTGCCTTTGAATTCAGAGATCCTCCTGCCCTTGCCTCAAGGAGTGTCCCACCGCCACCTCCAGTTCATTAGGTACACCTTTACAGTGTGAAGCCATCACTGGTTTAGATCCGATGCAACAGGACTGGGGCCTAGGGGCACAGGGGAGGGATGATGCCAGGCAATGAGAGAGGCAGGAATCAGGATAGATTCCCCAAGCAGGAGCAGGGACCCAGACATTATGGCCTTGGATCTCTATCCTCCAGAACTGTGAGGATAGATTTGTCCACAGTGTCTCAGAGTTTGAGCTGGTTCAGCAGTTCCGGAATCAAATGCTGTGAACAGGGAAGCACAGGGCGTGATGTCATGATTCCACACATGCTCCCCGTGGTCTCTTCTTGCAGAAGAGTGTTCTGTGCCACACGCAGGGAGTCAGTTGTGAGAGGAAGAGGACCTTTCAGCTAAGAGAATGGGTAACTCAAAAGGGTCCCAGAGCAACCTATACCAGGCTGTATCAGGGGTTGGAGAAGCCCCACTGGACACGCAGAAGGGACATTTGGTTTTGGTCTCTGCCTCGGTCCCTTGGAATTCCCATCCATTAGTCTCCACTTTGTAGCAGGCTTTCTTGGGTCGCCAACTCCCAAATCATGACACGAAGACTTATTAGTTATGAATGCTAGGCCTTATGTGTGTCCCACTAGCTCTTACAAAATTTAACCCGTTTCTCTTCATCTATGTTTTGCCTCAGGGTGTTTTATCTTTCATTCTGTATGTCTTACTTTCCTGCTTCCTCTGTGCCTGCCTGGCTGTGGTCCCTGGCTGTTCCCTGGCCGCTGGCTGGCTAGCTGGCTCCCCTTTTCTCTCTGCCCACCAGCTCCACCTATTTCATCCTCTGCCTCGCTACTGGCCATTCAGCTTTTTATTCTATCAATCATGTGTCTAAGCGAGCCAGGTGAAACAGAAACATGTGGTGGTATTTTGTTTGTCTTTTGACAA
Organism: Ondatra zibethicus; assembly: GCA_004026605.1. Classification (NCBI taxonomy): domain Eukaryota; kingdom Metazoa; phylum Chordata; class Mammalia; order Rodentia; family Cricetidae; genus Ondatra; species Ondatra zibethicus. The sequence continues at coordinate 10,191 of PVIU01014229.1, read as the reverse complement.
ATAAAGCTTGCCTGAAGATCCAAGCAGAGCTAAGCCACCAGTTAGCCACAGAGGCCAGGTAGTGGTGGCACACACCTTTAATCCCAGCACTTGGGAGACAGAGGTGGTTAGGTCTCTGTGAGTTCAAGGTCACCCTGGGCTACACTAGATTGATCCAGTCTCAAAGAGAAACAGAGCAAGGAGGCAGTGGCTCACACCTTTAATCCCAGCACCAGGGAGACAGGAGTGATATGGCTGGATGGAGAGAGGAATATAAGGCAGGAGGATATAAGAGCTCAGCTGCAGTCTGGAGATGCATTCTGAGGATTCGTAGAGACAGGATCACCCCTTTGGTCTGAGCATTGGTAGAGGTAAGAACTCTAGTGGCTGGTCACTCTGCTTCTCTGATCTTCAGGCAAGATTTGTTAATTACAAACAAAATATCACTACAGCAACACATCTTTACATAGTTAAACAAATGCAGCATACCTTTACATAATTAAATATTCTATTCCACAACACCATTTTTGCATTTATTTATTTGCTATTCAACTCTAGGTGAGAGAGCCAAGCTGGATGTCGAATGCTCTGATGTGGGGCGAAGAAGCCAAAGCACCAGAGGTCAGTAGAGCTGAGAAAAGCAGAGGCAAAACACTGGCCCAGGCACCTGCAAATCCCATGTCCCTCCCTCCCTCCCTCTCCAGTTAACAAGTGAGGGCATGGCCCAATGTTACTATCAGGCAGCCCATGGGTCAGCAGCCCTGAAATGGGTGGCTCAAAGCTAGAGACGCCGCTCAGGTCCCACGTCTGCAGAGGAGGCTGAGGAGAGCAGCAAGACCTTCGCTACAAAAGGCTTTGCAGGTGGAGAACTGGAGGCACTTGCTGGGTACCATCCCTGTCTCACTTAACCAGACATTTCTGGGTCCTCCCTCTGGTCCCGCAGGTTCAGGATTGTCAACTGCATGGACCACATGAACCCCTCAGATGGCCAGGAGCCAAGAGTTCCATTGGTCACTGGCACATCACAGCAAAGCCCGGAGACCACTCTTCACTAGAAAGCACTCGCGTGAGAAAAGTGGCGTTGGGTCCCGTGGCCCCTCCCGTCTCCTAGGTGAGCTACTCTGAAGGTTCATATCATAGCTAGGGCCCAGATGTCCAACAAAGGAGCTCAATATCCTGATGTTTTATTGTCTGAAGTATCGGCATCCAGGACGTCCAGCTGCAGAGGGTGCCAGGCAGTGAGGAGCCTAGAGGAGTACAGACTCAGGAGCGTTCTTGGGGTTCCTCACAGGGTACCCAAAGTCTGCTTGCTCAACTGCAAATAGCTGCCTGATAGTGAGACTGGGGCAGCTGAGCCCCAATTTCTACAGAAGAAAAAGGAAAGGGGAGGTGTTCTAGAGGTGGGGCACAAAACTAGCTTTGGGGTGCACAGGCGGGCTGGTGAGGAAGATTTATGACACTGGGGATTCTGATGCTGAGTTTCTTGTTCTAGGTATATTCAACATGTTCTCTCAGGCCTTGGACCAGGGTTGTCAGTGTGGCTTTACATTCAGACTTTCCAGAGAGCCCCCATATGTTCAAGGATGGAGGTGTAGTTCCGATCATTCCAGTACCCTGCCCCCACTTCAGTAAAACTTAGAGATTCTGTTTCTCACAATACCCGTACAGAGTGACCCCCTGCCCAACAGACATGTGTGCTTTGAACCATGGTTTCTGTTAGTATAAAGTGTGTGAGCAACTACATGATACGACAGAAATTTGTAAGAAAACAGAGAGGTGCATCTTTTCGGTCATTGGAATGAAGTCTCCTACGGAAAGACCCAGTGTATCAGGACTGCCCACAGAAATCACAGGAACAATCCGCAGCAGCACACAAAATAAACCTCATGAGACATCTGATCTGGTTTAAGTCACAATTTAATTTTTCAAAGCAGGTTATTGGGCTACCAGTTAAACATTAGTGTTGGAGAATGACATATTTAATGTGTTTACTATATTTGATAATTTAAAATAAATCCCGGTACTTATGACGATGACAGCTACAGATAACCATTCATGTTAAATACTCTTTGATTCTCTCTTATTCATACATTACATTGTAGATGGACATTTTAAGTGGTAATGCAGACACACATGATTTAAGACAATATATGTATATTAAAATTCTGTATCTCTTGATAAGGTAAAAAATAAAGCTATATAAATTGATAGACATTTTTCTGCAAAATTAGAAGCACACTTTTCTAACACTTCCAACACACACCTCTTCATTAAAGCTTTGTTCAGACAACAGCATCAGAACCGCTCTGTCTCTATTCACCCGTCTTCTAGCTCTTCACACAAAGGATTGCATTCGCCAACTGACTTTTTTTTTTCCTGTTTTTATAGTCATAAGTGGGAAATTTCCAAAAGAAATGTAGAACACAAGAGCCTGCTTTTCTGTGGCATTGCCGATGAATTGCATTAAGATGAAATAAATGTGTTTGGCTGAGTCTGGTACCAGTCAGTGCAGATAGACCTTGAGCTTGAGGGTTCAGAGGCCCAGGCTGGAGCTTTCTCCAGACCACCAGACACCGGGTGCCAGCAGCCGATCTTAGGAAATGCTCTCAGGAAAGACACTCAAAGTCACCCCATGGTTCCAATCCTGGCTGTGTCATCCCCCACTTTGCTACCTCAGCCTTCAGAGCCTCCTCCCATCCAGGAGCTCCCTGGGCCGGGCCTTTGGTCTGCTTGTACTCAGGAATGGATCGCTGGGATTTAGGGACATGTTTTCCTAGCTATTATATGGCAAGGGGTAGACACCCGCACTCAGGGTGCCATGCGGCTTTGCATTGGTTAGCTTGGATCCTGCTTGCTGAGCTGAGGGAGCAGAGGGAGGTCCTGCCTGAGAGGGGGGAGCTCAGCTCAGTCCAGCACTGCTATGTCACCCACAGCCCAAGCACCCTTCCTAGGTGTGTGTGTATGTAAGTGTGTGTGTGTGTGTGTGTGTGTGTGTGTGTGTGTGTGTGTGTGTGAAAGGAGCCTGATGGTTGCAGAGGGCAACATCTCTGCCCAGGGCTATCAGAATGGAGGCTGGAAGGAAAATGCACATGTGTGTTTGTGTGCACATATGTACACATGTTTATACAAGCTTGTAAATGGCCACGAAGTGTGTGGGGCAGAAAGAGAACACATATGAAGCCAGGGCTCCATGGTACATATATGAGATGAACTGCTTGCAGGGGACTGAACCATGAATTCTGGCCAACATGTTACATGTGCAGTGCAATTAAGAAAATGCTTCATTTGAGTTGAAGTTACTGGCTTTAAGGAAAGCAGCAGCAGCCACTGTGAGGTGGGGTGGAACATCTTCTGCACTCACATTCGGTCTCGCTTCTGCATTTCACCTGTGCCCTCATCTATTTCAAATTCTTAGGCACCTTCACGTGGTGATTTCCTAAGCACAATTTTAAAAGACATTGGAGTGTGCATAAAGTCTGGGGTGTTCCTATGTAAACTTAGGCTATGGGGGTAGGGTGAGAGAGAGTGTCCTCACACCTAGACTGGGTTGCAGGACGTAGAGCCTGCAGGAAGAATATTCTGTGTTTAAGGCTGAAGGATGGAAATAAAAAACAAAACAGAAAACATGAAAATGCAAAGGATGGTGACAAACCAAGGAGAGAGAATGGTTACATCCTCAGCATGCCTTCAACAGGTTGCTCTCCAGAAACACCATGGAACAGAGAGGCACAGAGGGGAACCAGGAGGCTCACCCATCAGGCACGGAAACATTCAGCTGGAACACTCACCAGCATTTAAAGCGGCCAAAAACTCTTAAACTTAAAAAGTGAAAGCTTTAAAAACATACTTAAAAATCAGAAGACACACCAACAAATGAAGGAGAGACAGAGACAGCTATGAAAATACTTCAGTGCAAAGGCAATTTTAAGATCCCTAAAAAAATACATTACAAATAATTTGTTAACTAAACATACAGAGAATCTGCCCCTCCCCACAGGCATTGTACTTGTACCTGTTTTGGGTTCTTAAAAAGGGCTGTAAAAATGCACACACTGCTACTTAAGGGCTAGTGTGGACTGGGGCTCCAATCCTGGGCTGACACATGGCGACGCAGGTGGGTGAACGGGCATGGGGGGGTATGAAGCCAGGGACAGCCCTAGTGGAACTGTGCATTCTCCTGTCTGTCCACAGCTCAAGGCCATCCCCCATCTTTGGTGTTTCTGTTCACCCGGCCTCCAGCTGCCAGGTCCAATAATTGCTCCCACTGTCGGCTGGTCCCCCGCTCAAGGGCACTGTTTGGAGGGAAACCTTGTATAATTGGGTTACAAAATTTGTGCTTCCCAGGTTGCAGGCTCTCGAGTGCCCGTGACCCTCACTATGGCCCCAGGTCCACCACATGACTCCACGGGGATGCGGATGGCTTTCTCCCGAGTTTGGGCTGGCACTTTCTGCAACATCTTCCCTCTGTTAGGCCTGTTACAGCTCTGTCGGACGCTCCACTAGAAACAGAAACTCCAGCGCAGGAAGCAGCAGGGATTCACAGTACAGTGGCCTTCCGCCGGCCTGCCCACTCCAGGGAAAGCCCTGGATGGAATCTGTGTGGCACCAGTGGGAGGCAGGCGAGCAGCAGACTAGAACGGATGAGTCCACACTGGCCCAGACAGCGCTGGGTATGGGACTCACCTCTGGGTGAGATAAATAGCTTGCCTGGGTGCCCCAAACCCCCACCTTTCCCAGCACCCCTGAAACAAATGTTTTCCAATAAGGTAAACTAACATCATTCTGGGATGTAGTGGATATCATGACACTCCTGAGAGACCTGGTTTTAACAGTGTGACTTATCCATATACATAAATGTCATCTTCCACAGGCAGCCAGTGGCAGGAAGGACACCTTCCAAAGCTCCAATGTGCAGGGTCAGCATCTCCTCATCAAACAGACTCAGACATGATCCAGGGAGATGGCTTGTGAGGGGACAGTGACTGTGAGCACAGCAAGGCCACGGGTCCGGGAGACGCAGACCACTTAGTGTCTGATACGGGAAGTGTGGATGGTCTACACAGGAAACACGTGCTCAGAACACCAGGGTGCAGCACGAACCAAGCCCACGGGACGCACAGGCTGCAGACAAAGGGCAGGGTCTTCTCCTCTAGTGTGGCAGAGGATGACGACAGCAGGTGGATACTCAGGCCTGGCCAGGCCAGCTTCATAGCCGCAATACATAATGTCCTTCTCCATAGCCCAACTGTCTGTACGGTCACCAGGCCTAGGACAATGATGCCTGTCCCACACAGGGCAGACTGCAGTGTGCTGTGCCTGAGTGGGGGGCCTTCTTGAGAATGAGGGGTGGGGCAGGTGCAGGCACACAGGCACCCAAGAACACAGCTCTCAGACGCTGGGACAGAAGGCTGTCTGTCCATCAAGTGGGTGTTTCCAGGCTGGACCCACAGCACCCATACCGCGTGTTGTGGGAAAGGCCTGGGTGGGGAGGGAGCACAGCGTACTCTTCTCTCTCCCACCTGGAGCACACTACTCTCCCTGACGGGGAGCTGCACTGTGCAGCTGTTGGTCTTGTGCCCCGAGCACCCCAGCTCTGTAAAGAGGTCAGAGGGGTGAATTCTGAAACGCTGTCCCGAAGTTGTGTGTTCTGCCAAAAGAACAGAAGACCCATCATCAGTTCCAGACCTCTTTTGAGGAAGCCCTAGCTGCCAATGCAGCTGCAGCCTCACCAGCCTACCTCAGACCACTAGGTCACCTCAAGGGGCAGGTGAGGGGCCATCCCATGTAAATTGTGCCTGCAGGCAATTTGCCTTTAGGTCTGGAAACAAACACCCTCTGTTTGAGTGCCAACAGAAGGGCCATCCCATGTGCCAGGGACAACCTAGGAGGGCAGCGGGACAAAGTGCTAAACTCATTGAGCCTCTTTCCTGTGACCACAGGCATGTGTGGCTATCAAAGTCCCCAGATATCCTTGAACTAGGGTGCTAGCCATTACCCCAGGAAGAAGACAGGACTCACCTGTGCAGGTTAGTATGTCCTAGCCTGACAGGGACTGGGGTCAGTGCCATGCTGACAACATCAAGCTATCATGCCCTTGGCCTACAGTCACCAGACAGAAGTGGCTGGTGCTGCCTCTTATGGAAAGCCACAGCATGCACAAAGAGCAGCGGGCAGCCAGGAGGGCGGGGCGAGAGGCTGCACAGTGCAGAGCTCTCTCCTGGGTGACGATTGCCGGATCACACTACCTGCAGGTGAGCACTACGACTACAGCTGTGTGCCCAGCGAACAGTCTGTGCCCAGTGCAGCCGTGTGAGACCTTACTTCCAATTCAAGACAGGATTATCCCAAGTAGGCTTTAAGTGAAGCTGTGTCTATCACAAGGACAGGACAGGAGCCGGCTTGTCAGGCAACAGTGGACATGGCACATTGGTCATGTGTCATTTGCATGAATATACACACATGTGTATAACCTTTTCTCTATATGCTTAGCTCACTGTCAAGTGTGCTACTTACCTGTGTTTCTCTGTGTGTGTGTGTGTGTGTGTGCAAAAATGGTAGTTTGTTTTCAGAATAAGTCACTCTTATTTTTTAAAAAAAGGAGGGTGGAGGGGACAATACAGCAAAACTTTGGAGGAGGAGCAGACAGTCTGAGAACCACAGCACACCGGCCCAGTGCCCAGCAGGCAGCCATACCGTTACCTAGCGTTGGGCTAGACACGTCTTGGCTGCGGTAAGAACTCCTTCAGCAGGGGCCTGTCGCTGCTTGAAGTGGCATCAGCCGATGCTTTGAGTCGGGTGCTCTTCTGCAAGGGCGAGGAAAGACACTGAGCTGCTGCCTGCAAGGAGGCCAGGACCTGTGCCCTGGCTACTGCAGATTCAAGGCCACATTCACACTGACTTATGCCATCCCCATGCTCTCAACCAATGGCAGACCATGAGCTCTGCTTGCAGGGTCATATCACATATCAGTCATGACTCCATCAAGGTGGCTCCAGGGGCTGCCTGTCCACAAAGGTGTACAAAGCTTCCTTTAGGGGAACAGATGGCTCTGAACAGGTTCATTCGAAGAAGTCTGCACCCAAGGAAGAAGTGGCAAGGTCAAAGGGCAAGTTGCAGCACCATGGGAGAGGGCCACCAGTTGCAAGGTCCTAACAAGTTCCTGCTCCCAGCAGAGGTTGTGTCCAGAATTGCAAAGCTCTCCATCCTGCCATGGGCACCTGTGTGCCACCTCCTCTGCAGCCACTGGTATGTGAGCAGTGGTTTCCGCACAACCTGCCTGGCAGACAGGACATTCACAGGCCATGTCCTGAAGGCTGCTGGCTCCTGGCCTGGCGTGGTGCAGCTTTTAAGCACTTCCCAGTCCTCATTCACCAGCTTCGCAGTGCCGAGGAATGAGGGAGCTTTCAGAGTTGAAGGAATACAAGGCCGGATGGCGGAAGAGCAGGTGGAACTGGCAAGTGTCCAGTAGGAGAAGTAGCCAGAGGATGGCGCTGTTGCCCACACAGGCACAGGGCTGGACGGGCAGGCAGGCTGCAAGTGTGTGGACGCAGAGACTGGTGCGAAGACACGCACAATGTTATATATACAAGCTTGATATATAACATGCCCAGTGTCCGTCACGCTTGCCTTGTACCAGGAACAGGATGAAAGTGAACCCCAGATGTCTGAAGTCAAATCAGGCCCACTGAGACCTGTGGAACGACCGTGCTGCTGTGCAGCAGCAGCGTGACTGTCTGCTGTGCCTGAAGTGCGGTAGCAGGGCCTGTGTGGTCTGCTATGATGCCTGGGGGCTCAGATTCGGGCCACAGGAGACAGGACCACAGTGCCACCTCTCTAGCGGCTGGAGTCTACTTTTGCACAAGTCCAAGAAACTCAATGCTTAGGAAGCTTCGTCAACAGGGAACAGTGTTTGCAGCCTGAGTTGGCATATGTAATGTTTTACAAAGTCCTTGTGACATTTTAGTCTTCCTAAAAATCCCCTCCAAAATGTTTTCCAGAGTGTAAACAGCAGCTGGGATGATGAAATTTAGTCTAAGGGATCTTATGACATGAAGTTAGAAACATTTTTGGTTGCCATTGTTTCAAAATGTCTCATCTTGTTAAATATGGTGTTTAAGGTGTATAGATGGTAACTGCTTTTGTTAGGCGTAGCCCGGTGAGGCAGGAACCCCCTGCAGGCAATCCTCCAAGCCTCACCGATGGAGCACATGCAGCTGTTGTGTTTCGGTGCAGGAAAATTCAGCAAAAATGTCACCGCACTAACTATGTGATGCTGCTGTCTGCTCCTGACTTCTTGGCTGTGAGGAGCAGGCACTGGCTACAGCAGCCACCTAGGGAAAGGGCCCTGGGGAGAAGATCTGCGCTGCCACGGTGGTCATTAAAAGCAGCACATCAAAGGGTTTTTCTAAAAACAGGTTTTTATTTTGAAAAGTAGAACAGGAATCTGGTAAGTAGAGGCCAGGGGGAGTGTGACTCCACCTCACAATGTACTCAAGGGTCTTGAGTAGAACACTCTTTCCTGGTCGGCCTCAGTTTCCACACTAAAGAGTGGGACCCCAGAGGTGGGTATGTTGGGAGAACAGGGCCATGCTAAGGTCACCTTGCTCAAGCTGGACTGTATGTGTGACCTGCCTAACTGTCAGATGCTTAGGGGCTGAGCTACCAGCGTCAAGCAATGGTGAAGGCTCTGGACCCCCCAAGGGACAGAGAGAGCTGCTGTGAGCCTCTGCTGAAGGAAGACAAAGCCTTCACGGGTGGGGCACTGTCACCGTGTCCCTGACGAGGTCATTGTGATGACTGACACGGGGGCCTCAACACTAAGCTCTTCCCACCTGGTCCTGTGGCCATCACCCAGCATGCAAGAAGGCAGAGATGGTCACCTGTTGGTCAGAAACTCAGACCACTGGCGGTCTGGGAAAGCATAAAGACGGTGGGTTGCTCAACAGAAAGGCACTTGTTCCTGGCCTGCAGGCCGCAGTCCGGAGCCCACGCGCGCAGAGTGTTTGAACAAGTAGTGGTTATTTAGGCAAAGCAGTGGAGGGCAAGGGAGGCAGGAGAGAGAGACAAGAGGTAAGTTGGTTATAGGCAAACATCCTAGCACACAGTAACACCACTGCCCTAGCGTCTGGGCGCTGCCAGGCCAGGACCCCACTGGTCCACTCCTCCCTACCCTGGTCCACACCTGCCTCCTCCTAGCTCTATGCCTCCTGTGCTGCAACTGGGGCCAGTTTATAGTAAGACACTGCTTATAGGCTTCATATCTCAACACAGCAATGGGACTTCTCCACTGATGGAGGGGATGGGAAAGCTCCTCATTCTAAGGTCATTCCAGAAGATTCTTGCAAAGCAGAGTCCCACAGCAGAAGTCACAACCAATATCACAGCAAATCTCAGGAGTCCTGTAGGGAGGTGCCCTTGCTACCCTGCAGAGCTGAACTCTTTGCTCAAAGGCATCAAGTCAAACACCTGATGGTCCATCAACATGTGGGCCTCAGGCAGAGTGTGCTTCTGTGGCCACAGCTATGCTATAGCCAGGGGACCAGGAGACATCCTGAGCTGTGCCCCTCTGGGGTCAGAATGCTGTGCTTCTGTGACCACAGCTATGCTATAGCCAGGGCACCCAGCAGACATCCTGGGCTGTGCCCCTCTCTGGGGTCAGAACACTATGCACACATGCTGCCATGACCATGTGTCCCTGCGTCCCAAGTGTCAAGACATTGCCTTGAATGTGTGCTCCCACATCCCCACTACAGGGAGTGGTCATGAGGAGTGCATGCGTGTTCATTCTGTCCTTATACATGGGGTTTTGTCATGAATAGAGCACCTCTATGTGTAAGGCATCCTAAAAAATACACTCAAACAATGTCCATGTGTTCACAATGTCCTGGGTACAGAGAATCTTTATGACCATGTGACCACTGTGTCTTTGTGTCAGGAAACTGAGTGTCTACTGTGACACTGCTGATGTCCGGAAAATACATGTCAGCCTTGGAGCTGTACTTCTGAAGAGCAAACACTTTAGGCTTGTGTGGAAGACAGTCACCGGGACAGCTTTCCAGTTCCCGACAGGCTGGACTGCTGGTTAGGAACAACGAATGTCATTCCCATGGAAACCAGAGCAGCTGAGCACTGACAGCTCCAGGACCAACTGCTCTGGGGGGCAGTGGAGGTCAGGAAGGTGGGGGGCAGTGGAGGTCAGGAATGTGGGGGGCA
>PVIU01014228.1:0-52835 GCA_004026605.1 Ondatra zibethicus | reverse complement strand
GACCCAAAACGACGAATATGGTATGTACTCACTCATTAGTGGATTCTAGCCATAAACAAAGGACATTGAGCCTATAGTTCACAAGCCTAGAGAAGCCAAATAATAAGGTGAACCCAACTAAAAACATATATAGATCCTCCTGGAAATTGGAAGCAGATAAGATCGCCAGGCAAAAGTTGGGAGCAAGGGGATGGGGGGGGGGGTGGGGGTGGAGTGGGGGGAAGGGAAGAGGGGGAGAAAGAAGGGAGAAGGGAAGGATTGGGGAGAGCTTGGGGGAGTGGGAGGGTTGCGATGGAGGAAGGGTGGAGATAGGAGCAGGGAAGAAGATATCTTAATTAAAGGAGCCATTTTAGGGTTGGCAAAAGACTTGGCTCTAGAGGGGATTCCAGGTGTGCACGGGGATGTCCTCAGCTGGGACACTGGGCAGTGGAGGAGAGGGTGTCTGAACTGGCTTTGTCCAGTAGTCAGTCTAATGACTATCTTGAATATCACCATAGAATATCACCATTTGTCAGGCGATGGATGGAGATAGAAACAGAGACCCACATCGGAGCGCTGGACTGAGCTCTCAAGGTCCAGTTGAAGAGCAGAAGGAGGGAGAAGATGAGCAAGGAAGTCAGGACCACGAGGGGTTGGTCCATCCACTGAGACAGTGTTCCTGATCTAATGGGAGCTCACCAAATCCAGCTGGACTGGGACTGCAGGAGCATGTGATCAAACCAGATTCTCTGAATGTGGCTGACAATGGGGGCTGACTGAGAAGCCAATGACAATGGCACTGGGACTTGTTTCTACAGCATGTACTGGCTTTCGGGGACCCTAGTCTGTTTGGATGCACACCTTCCTAGGCCTGGATGGAGGAGGGAGGGCCTTGGACTTCCCGCAGGGCAGGGTACCCTGCCATCTCTTAAGACTGGAGGGAGAGGGAGAAGGGTAAGTGGGAGAGCGGGAGGGGAATGGGAGGAAGTGGAAATTTTTGAATGGAAAAATAAATAAAAAAATAGTGTACTGCTCATCAAATAAATGTATCATTGTTTTACATACCTTCATTTGATCTACAAAACAATAAAAGAAAAACCAAATGGTAGTGACCTAGGTCCATGGGATGTTCATTTCTCTGTTTGAGTCTCCGTAGCAACATTAGAATCATACTCTATGTATCTTCTTTCAAGCCAAGAAGGAAATTAATTTACCATGCTTTTACAAACTTTAATTTTGTAGTAGACAAAGTTATCATCAAAATCTTTATAAATAGAGCTTCAATCAGCACAATCTTGCCAAAATGAAGTTGAATAGATAATTGTTTAGTATCCCTGAAACTATTGAAGTAAAAGGGAAGACCCCCCCCAAAGCTACTCCTAGCCTAAGATTTCACTTTTTCCAAATACTGTAGCCCTTGACCTTATGCCTTGAAACATAAGAATGTCATGCGTTCATTTCTTTATGTTATGCAATGCTAGTCAATTCTTACTTTCTCATTAAAAACTGAAGCAATTAAATATTTTTTAGTAATTATCACACTGCTCAGATTTTACACTCGAGTAAATATGTTGTAAGTTAATATGTTTTCTTTAATGCTGTTTTTCTTTTCATTGTTTGTGCATGTGAGTATTTGTCCAAAGGTAAAATAAAGTGACTGTGTTGAATACCTACTCTATTTATAGAATGTAAGTGTATCTAGCTGAACTGAAGGGCTTCTTCCTTCCTCTACATGCCTGTTGACATTGGTTTGCCTTTACTTGAACCTAAGGCCCACAGAAGCTTGAGCCCATCTGCCAAGGTCAGGCCCCAGGTATTTAGACCCTAAATTGACACTCACAGAGCCCAAGACTTGTGAAGATTAAGACGGTCAAGCCTTCAGTCAGCAAGAGAGTGAGGAGTCTGGTTTGCTGAGTAAAGGGCATAGAGTCAGCTCACTGTGTGGAGGAGGGGAGCTAGGAATTTGTGAGGTGGTGTGGCTCACTAGAATGTTCCCACTCTAATGGTCTCACTAGCTTGGACAAGACATCAAGATCCCTTTCACAAAATGATAATAGCTGGGAGAAAACAATTTGACGAATGCATCCCTGAAATCCCGGAACTCAGGAGAAAAAGACAAGAGCATCAGGAGTTCAGGACCAGCGTCAGATACAGAGTAAATTCTGGGCAAGTCCAGGCTCCAGAAAACCCTGCCTTAAAATAAAAGGCCAGGCATAATGAATGCCATATACCTGCAGTGCAGTCCTATTCTGGGAAAGAGAGGCAGGAGAATTGCTAAGAATCAGAGGCCAAGCCAAGCCCACTTCAAACAGAAAATGGGCAAGCAGCAGGCAGACACAGGGAATCACAATCATTAACTTTTAAGGATTCCAATTGTGATTAAGCAACATGGCTTCAGTATATTCAACTTATACAAAGCATAAGTTCATTACCCAAATAATGGCTACTTTTATTCTTCTGGATTAGAAGCAGAGGAAACTGAAGAGCAAGAAAAAATAGGAAAAAAAGGAGAAAACATCAAAGATAAGAAGTAATAACTGAAAAGGAAGAGTTGCTGTGGAGTTTACTTGTTTGGGAGTGAACAGTGTCCTCCGATTTAAGCCTATATAGGAACATCTAGGGACACAAAGACATTGAGAAAAGGTGCAAGGTAAGAACTAGGGTCAAAATGAAGCAAAAGGAGACAGAAATGTAAAGGAAAACGTAAGCGAATACAAAGTTTGCCATCCTGGGTAGTGGCGCAGGCCTGCAGGCAAAGGGCTATCAACTGTCCTTATTAATCAAACCCCACAAAGAACAGGTCCCTCTACGTCTTCACAATTTTGACATTTAAAATTTTGATTTTGTTTAGATTTATGAGTCCAAAGAATTATGAAAAAATACATAATTTAAAATTCAATTGCCTGCCAATCTGCTGTCCTGTGAGAATCAGCTGCCAGTTCAACCCTTAAACAAATAAAAATACTTCAATGAATTCATTTGGCAACAGAAAAAAAACATATTTTTTTTTCTTTCTGGTACACTGGACACAAATGAAGTAGCTTCCACTAAAGACAAAGCTGGGTCAAGGCCCAAAGCCTCACCAGGGAAGGACCCAGTCAGGACTCTATGACGAAAGACACACTGGGGACTCAGGGTAGCAACCCTAGTTGAAAACACTGTTCAAGCCCTGAGCTAAAGTGGCCTTTCAGAGATCATGTATCTTGGAAACTATTCCACACTAAACATTTTCTAGACAGAGTGACGAGAAAGGATTCTCGTTCCAACAGGAAGGGGGAGGGAGCAGAACGGTGAAGAGAGGGAGAGAGGGGAGATGGAGAAGGAAATGAGAGCAGAAGGAAGAATGAGTCAGGGTACCCTTCTTCCACAGGGATGCTGGCAGACCTGCTGGCACAATGTGCGACACAAAAGGCTTTAGCTTTGCAGTAGTGTGCTCTCACCTCTGTCCTGCTCATTGTTCTGGTAGGTGACACTCTTCACAGGAGTCCCACAGGCTGATGGCGCAGGAGATATTTTGACTTAAACACAGCAAAACACACAGAGCAAAGTCTTTCCAACAAAGCCAGTAACATCATCTGACTTCTTGTTTGCTGTTTGTTTTTAACTGTGCCCAGTCTTTGAAAGGCTCAGGATCATAGGAGGAAAAGAAGCATAGGAAGCCTGAGAGCCGTGTTATCTGGGAGGGGTTCTAGACAGGGAAACGTGGATTCTTGGCTCCAAAGGACTGAATCCCTGACAGCTTTGGGAGGGGGTCCTGTTGGTGTTGGGGAAGGTTCAGGGAAGACTTTTTCATCAGAGAATGAAGAGATGCTGTACCCTGAGACTCAACATCCATGCCATGCCGTCCACTCCTTCCTTCGTGCTGTTGCTGTTTATGAAGCGCTCCTGACTTGGACCTGGGAGAATGTGGGATCAGGGCTGGCACCTTCCCATGGAATGTCTAAGGAGAGGGAAAGGTCACTGGCCTGACCCAACCTTGAATAGAACTGATTGTTATACAGAGGTCAGTGAAACAGACGCTAATTAGAGTAGGATGATTTGGGGGAGTCATTGTTCAAGACCATTTTCTAATGTGATCTTTGCTCATTATTGATTTATCTGAATTTTAGATGCAAATAATAGTATTGACTGATAAGGATATTATGAGTCTTAAATAATAAGAAGGAAATTGGTATAGCGGCCTGTTCTTAGTGGGCATTGTGGGATTGAGGAAGGGACTAATTGAACAGCCTAACAGCTCTGTGAATTGGCCTGCCGTGACTGGATGCTGACGAGAATGGCATCATTTTTATCGCATTGCTTCATACTGTCTACACAGTATTAAAATGTTTGCTACTATCTGCAATGCTTTTCACACATACATATATGCAGAGTGGTAGCAAAAACATCCCCCCAAAAGTTCCATATAGTGAGTGGGCAGAAGGCAAGGAGAGAGTCCTCCAAACAATCCCTGCAGCCCAGAGGCAGGAAGAGACAGTGTGCTTTCTCTAAAGGATAAGCCTAACAAGCAGCTACTGTGCCAAGAAGTAAAGGGTTAAGCAGTGTTGCTCATTGTCACATGATGCTGGGAAAGAACTGAGCAGGGAACCTCAGGATCCAGGGATCAGGAGGAGGCACATCTTGCCTGCACATGTGGCCTCTACCACTAACACTTCAAAGTGCCTCCTCAGACCGACATAACATTCTGACGCCGACTGTAAATGCCCTTGACACGCAGAGGGGAAAATATCAAACACTCCTCCAGTCCCCAAAACGCAGTGTCTCTGCACTGGGAAAGGCCTTAATGAGCCAGCAGCAAAGGGGGGTGGGAGGGGGAGGGCTCAGAGCCAGAGAGAGGGGAGGAGGTGCAGCAGCACGGGTGGTTCTGATTTAAGGCTTGTACTGATACATGCCGGGCCTGTGCAATTGGGCTCAGACCACTATGACTCGGAGTGCCCCAGGACCTTGAAGAACATCCCGAAGCATCAATTCCAGGCCTTTCTGAGTCAATACCCAACTGAATATGTTTTTCCTTGCACATTCCAGAGCACATGACTCTCAAATAGAAGAACTTCCCAGCCACAAGGCTGGTCTCTATTGCAGAGGCGGCCCTGTGCCCTGTTTCTTCCCACAGCTTCCCCTCCACTCTCATTGAAGAGGCTGCATGGCTGTGTTTTCTCTTTGGGAAAATTTCATAGCGGACACATGGCAATTTAGAGGGTCTCTTTCATTCTGTCAAAGGGTACTTGTATTAGAAGATCTTTCCCAGACAATCTGTTGTCATAAGCTACCAGTGAACACTCTACAGAGTGACTTAGCCAGTTGGACAGTCCTTACTGGACTATCACACAAGTAGGTAGGCTCACTGATTTATTCTGTAATTCATTCACTAGTTTTGAAGAATTTGAGTTCATAAAACTTATAAAATGTGTTTCTTGGCCTCCGAAGGGAACCTAAAACAATAGAAGAAAGGGACATATAAAAATAATTATAGACTTTTGTGTGCAATGCTACAAAACAGCCCTAAAACAAAGTGCCAGGGACCAAAGGGGAGGAGATGGTTGGGCCAGTCTATGTTGCTGCTGGTATGCACTGGGAAGTCTTCCCTGAGACTATGCTTGAACTGGGCCAGATTTTGGCAGTTGAAAGAAACAGCTTGTGCAAAGCAAGGGGGTGGATATAAATCATGTTGAATTTTAAAAGGACAAGTTCCGTGTGGAACATTTGAGAGAGTGGCAGAGGTAGGCACCAAAGTAAAGGCCGAGGCCTTCTGAGCAGTCTCAAGAGCCTTGGGGAGAGGCTCCATCCATCTAAGCTACAGGCACACGTAGTGACGGAAAGAGGACTAGAAAGGTGAAAGGCCGGGGCCTCTGCTGCATAACATGTTCCCTAAGTTTTACTAACATAATTTGGGCACCAGAAGAGAGGTTGATATTTCATTTGTTTTGTTGTGTTTGACTGGGTTTTACTCTATAACACAGGTTACCGGCCTGGAACTCAGTATGTAGGTCAGGCTGGCCTTGAACTCACACCAATCCTCCTGCCTTACATTCGCAAGTGATGGGATTACAGGCATGAGGCACCACCACTCCCCCAGTCAGATTTCTTCCCAGATCTGCATAACTCCTTGGTTGTTGTTCCCTTTTGGCAGGGCTTAGCTTCTGCATTACCAGTGTTCCCAAGGTACCCTCCCTACTCCTTTACCCCTTTGTTACTCTCTCCTGACCCTGTCTTCCAGGAGACAGAACTTCAGGAAGTCATCAAAACCACTGGTCCATTATAGAGCTGCACCCCAGGGGGAGGGTTGAGGATGAAGTCCCACCACTGTAAGAACTTGAATACATTCTTATGTAAACAAGGAAATTTTCACCAGAAAAATACAGACTTGCAAATGCATTCTGGTACCAAGCTTCAATCCAACAGGGCCAAAGGGACTTGTCAGGGGTTTTCCTGCAAATTACATTGGTATGTTTTTGATGTGTTTGGGTGGTTACAGGTCTCCCTGTATAATAACATGGCAACCTAAGATATGTGAGCTATTAAAAATGGTAACTGAATCCCTTGTGTTAGTGTTTTTATAGGTACAATCTTCAGGGAGGAATTACCCAGGAAGAGGAGGCTTCTGGAAGGATAGAGATAGGGGTCAGTGGTTTCTTGGAAAAGTTGAGTTGTCAGGGAGGGAGAGAAGACCTCAAAACAAATGAATTAATTCATGTGATAAAAGGCAGCAGTTTTAAAGGTGTAATTTCATAATAATTTGTGAGATTTTTTTCCTAAAACTATGTCTTCTGTCTCCCCTCAGAGACAGTGAAGACCATTGCTTTTTTGGTAATATTGGCTTTTACCAAATAACTTAAATGAATAATCCATTATTTGTTATTGGAAACTGTGGCTTCCCTGAGTTGTGATGGCTGGCTTGCACAAGCACCTTTGACTTGTGCATGTGTCTAACCATGTCTACCACTCTTGGACTCCAGGTAATATGGAGAGACCTTGACATGCATCATGTTGTATTATCCCATAGCCTTATGAACACTGTTTTTAACCGCATTTTAACCACGAGAAAAACTGAAGGTCATAAAGAGCCCTCACTTGTCCCACATTAAAGCTCGTAACTCCCAAAGGGCAGAAAGGAGATTCAAATCAGGCTCTGACTTGGCTGATTTCTACAGCTTATTGGTATATCTAAAGAAAATCACTAAATGACGTTTCTTGAGTATATGGGTAGGGAAAGGGACTAGATGAGGCTTTGACATAATCAAGTTGAGTAAGTATCAGGAAGTACAAAACAAACACACAAAACCAAAGAAAGACAAAAGCACATCTCTCCACCCCTTCACGCTCGGTTCCACTTCACTTTCTAGGAATGTAAAGGGAAGAGGGGACTATTTGCTACCTCTGAGCTCTGATCTGAACGTAAAGTTTGGATTCATCTCTTAAAATGATCTCTGTTTCAGGTTAGACTGAAGACTTAGGACATAAGAGGCTGTGATCAGCTTGATGTCCCACAGACACCCACTGTTCCCTGTAAGAGTTCCCTTGTCCATCCCTGCGATGACTGTTCTTAGTTGTCAGCTTGTCTATGTCTGGAATGAACTACAGTCCAGAAATTGAGGACACACTTGTGATCCAGACCTCCATGCAAGAAGAGAGCATGCCTTTTATCCAGATCTCAAGGCTGGAAGGCACACCTTTAATCTGGGCCACAATTTCTTATTGTGAGATTTGTTTTGTCACTCTGAGACAGTCAATGGAGTTAAACCTTGACGCAGACGGTGGAGTCCACATTCAGATGAATGAACCATAGTGTTTTCTGACTAACTCAGAGGAAGATCAAGACACACAAAGAGGAATAAGGAGGAGCTCGGAAAGATTCAAGGGCCTTTTCTGAGAAGGTGGAGAGGAGGGCTGCTGATTCTTTTCCCTGTCATTCTGTTGATATTTCAGGTTAATGCCCTAATATCTGACCCCAAGCTTTATTTAATAATAAAACAATAAAAGGAGCTGCTATACATTCTGCTAGAAGGACAATGGAAGAAGGAAATTGGTATGGTCGTTCTTCTCCTGCTTGCCCTCACCTTGCCAGTACATCCATTTTTTCCCACTGGCGTTGGGGTCTACTTCTTTGTGATTCCAGCAAATATATGACATCTAGACTCATGTGACTGAGCAACTACTAGATTCTTGGACTTTTTATTCACAGTTAGCCATTGTTAGATTGCAGCCCTTAAGTCAGCTCAATAAATTCCCATGTATGTATGTATGTATGTATGTATGTATGTATGTATGTATGTATGTATGTGTATATATATGTATATGTGTGTGTAAATTCCCAATACATGGGAATTTATTGGAATCTCATATATATGTATATGCATATGCATATATATACATATATGTATATATATGAGAAAGATTTCTTTTACAAGTTCTGTGACTCTAGAGATCTTTGAATAATACAACCCCTTCTTTACTCAGTCAATAGTCCCATCATATTCCCAAACAATCATGCTGGGATTTCTGGTTCCTTCTTTCTACACTGTCTCCTGGTGAGTCGGCATATATATGTCTTTCTTTTTTCCTTCTTTCTTTCCTTCATTCCCTCCTTTTCTCTTCCTTCCTCCCTTCCCTCCTCCCTCCCTCCCTTCCTTCTTTCCTTTCTTCACATTTGGGGGCCATTTCTCTTTGTCTCTTCATTACCCATTTCCAGCTGTTCAAGTCCTCTTTATCAATCTCTCTTTCTTATGCTCATAGTCTACATGGCTTCCAGATGGATGCTTAAAAGTCAGGAACAACAACTGTCACTATATTCAACATGTGCTTGCTGGGTGCTGGTCCTGGGTGAGTAGTTTCCTCCTTTTGGGTTGCTTTTCTAACATCCCATCCTTGCTCTGAAGTTTTTGGTGATTCCTTTTATAATCAGATAAAATTTCAGTTTTATATGGTGTCATGGTCTGGCCTTCTCATTACCCCAAGTTATCTCAGGCCACTGCTGCTTGTTCACTTGAGAGCTAACTGAGCCACTCCCAGCTCCTCCCACCCTCTCCTACCCTTCTGTTTTCAGACCTGCTGCCTTCCTTCTAGCTGGGAAAATACAATCCAAACTTGGCATGCTTTACCAACTAAATCATTGTTTTTGTTAAGTTTGTTTCCACCCGACTCCTCCTTTCCCTTTCTCTAGAGATGTATACCACTGGGAAATGCTAATTACATTGGGAAATGTAACCTGCTTGCATATGCTAGCAATGCTATTTTATTGTCACTGATTCTTGATGCCTCCATCAGAACACAGACTCCTTAGTGCACTACCCTGTGTCAAAATGAAGGCTTTAGATTAACTCTTTAAAATTCAAATCTCAGCTTTTACTTTTTACAGTCACCAATATTTAGCTTGTCAGCCTACGGTCTCTGTAGAGATGGCGGCTCAGAGCCCATGGGGGCACATTTTGCAGCCAGACTCTCCAGAGAGCAGAGCCCTGACTACTTGGCTTCATCCTATGTAGAACCAGTTCTGGCAAATTGTTGGTACTCAACATTTTATTGAAAACTTTTATGCGTGCAGAGAGATAATTTTGTGGCCCCACTCAACGTTTGACTGTGTACATTTTATCTTTCTTCATGGTGTACTTTCATTTTCTGTAACCATTTCTAAGAAGCAGTTCAGCACTCTGTATCTAGGGCCTCAGGGACATCTGTGGGGGAGACTGAAAACTGCCTGCCCAGGGATTTATCAACCAATGTTGATTTGGCTTAAGGTCCCCTCCACAGATGAAACCCATACCCAACACTGCTTGGGTGGCCAGGAACCAGAGACTAGATAGCCTGGCTACCTAAGATAAAACCAAATACTACTAGTCTAAAGAAAGTATCTATAAAATGACTCCCAATAATATTCTGCTATATCATCGATTAGTACTGTATTAAGCCATCCTCAGAGAGACTCTCCTGCAGCAGATGGGAACAAATACAGAGATGCACAGACAGGCATTCAACAAAGAGAGAGAGAGACACCTTGGAACATACAGCTGTAAATGGGATGTGTCCATCAAATCCCTCCCCTCAGAGCTCAGGGAACTCCTTGGAAGAAGAGGCATAAAGATGGTAAGATCCAGAAGGGATGGAGGACACCAGAACAAGTCCCTCTAAGTCAATGTAAGCAAAGCTCATATGAACTCACAGGACTGAGGCAGCAAACAAGGGGGACCTAGAGGGATCTCCACCAGGTCCTCTCTGTATATTTTATAGAATTCAGTTTAGTATTTTATAGGACTTCTGAGTGTGAGAACGAGTGGGTCTCTGACAATTGTGCTTTCTCTTGGGGGCTCTTTTCTTCCTGCTGGTTCACCTAGTTCAACATCAGTATGTTTTTTGTTTTACTTTATTATATTTTATTTTGCCAGGTTTTGTTGTTATCTCTTAGATGTGTATTCTTTTCTAATAAAAGACAGAAATGGAGTGGATCCAGATGGAAGAGGAGGTAGGGAGGAACTGGGAGGGGTAGAGGAGGGGAAAACTCTAATCAGGATATATTATATCAAAAATGATCCATTTTAATAAAAGGGAGGAAAAACTGCTTGCCCACAATAACTGCTTTTCATCTTAACTAACAGGAATGGAACTGTGTCCAGCTAAACCACTATATTTTTTAGCCACTTTGTAAAATTATCTGGACATTTACACCAGGTTTTATGACCAGAAAACTCTAGAAAATTCTTTCAAATATTTCTAGAAAGTCCTCAGGAGAGTGTCAGAACACTGATGATCACTTTGTCCCTTCACACCCTCCCTTTGAAGCCTGAAACTAAGACCAGAGGGCCACATTTCTGTCCATCTTGGACTCATTTAATCAGAATGTATTTTAAAACCGATCATTGGCAACTTTCACTGGGACAAGATACCAAGCATGGAGGTGCTAGCCCAAGACAGTGAGTGCACCCTAGAGAAACACTGGGCAAGGTTCAATGTCTGAGAAACTGTGTCTGAGAACCTGTTTCGGGAAAGAAAACACAAATCATATTGAAGTGTCTACAAGACAGATTAGCTAATTAGAATTTCAATAATCGTGGCCATGATGGAATGCTGCAGGTACAGAGGCAAAGTATAAATTACCTTAGGCTATTTTCAACCCCTTAATAGTCATTCCTTGCCCACCTCTCTGTCTGATCTAACATCTAGGAACTATCCAGTGAAAGTTTTTACAATGTATCTACTTGATAGATCAACAGCTCTTACTAATGAAAAGGCTATTACTGAGGTTATCTGAGGCCTAGCACAGGGATTGCCTGCTTTTCTGTATTCCATCCACCAGGTATCACCACTGATGTATTTGACAAAGTGCCTTGGTCTGTAAGCTTTGTTATTCTGTTGCTAAAAAATCTTTACACATTGTTACCATGTTGGAACATAGAATCTTTAATCTGTGTCCCTAGGTCATGGCCACTCATATTTGGCTCTAGATTAAACAACCACATATGCACTTAAAGATGAGAATTGTGGTTTTGCATTGACAATTTGGTACCTGTGATAGTAGACTTGCCATTAAAGAACTCACGTTTCACCCCACCAGGTTTTCTAGAAAATTCCGTTGTTCTTTACTTAATTATCATATCTTCCTCCTTACTTTCGTCTCCAGTCCTGCAACAATGTGTGTGCTTGTGAGACTTAAATAACTCTAGAAATATGGAGCAACAAGGAAGTCCAAGGAATGCCATTGACTTTCTGTTTTTTCCAGTCTCTAAAGTACAGCATGATGTATGGTAGGCGTGCTATATTGGGTGCGGAGAGGACTAGGATGGTGTATTTGCTTTCTATCAACCCAGATTTACTTGTGATTCTTTTGGTCAGAGCTGACATTTTTCAGAAATAACAGGCTCATGTAGCAGTGGAAATACACAGTGGGGTTTGTTTCATGCATAATTTACTTGGGGACAAAAAGTTACAAAGCTTAGGTAATAGAGGCCAAAGAGTTAGTTTTCAGTTGCTGTAGACTATGTGATTCAATGAAAATATAGAGTTTCTTAGTTCATGGTTCTGGAGGCTGGGGAGTCTAAGGCACAGCACCAGTGTCTACTGAGGGTCTTCTTTGTGCACCAGTACATGGCAGAAGTCATCCCAGGGTATGACACGGTTATGTCAGCTTGATTCTCTCTTCCTCTTCTATTTTTGATTGATTGATTGAGTGTGTGTGTGTGTGTGTGTGTGTGTGTGTGTGTGTGTGTGTGTGTGTTACAAACAAGTACATTTCCACATTTTCTCCCATATGGTGCTGAGGACTGAAGCAGGGCTCTTGTGAATGCTAGACAAGTGCTCTGTTACTGAATTGCATCTTCAACTATTTCTTATTACAAAGGCACTAAGTCCATCACAGGCTTCTCACTCACACATATCTAAGTTTAACTTTCCTCAAAGGCCAGGCCTTCCAATGTCATTGACATAGGTACTTGAGAATTAAGTATCCAACAGTGTGCTTGAGAGGGACAGTTCTATGAAGGTTACTTTTATAGCCAACTTGATTGGATATGGGACAAAGAGACATGCTTCTGGACAGATACCTGAGAGCACTTCCTGAAAAGATTGTCTGATAGGGGAAGACCATCCCCCAATGTGGGTCAAACACTGGGAGCTAGTCAGATATAAAGAAATCTGAGTGAAGGGAGAGTATCACTTCCCTCCCTTCTGAGGGAAAGGTAGGGCTGCTTTTGCCTGCCAGCCTTCTTTCCCTGGTGGTACACGCATCTAACTCTGTTGGCACCTTTGTCAATTTGTACCAACATTGGAATCCAACTCCTTCAGCCTTCTAGCCTGGACTAAAGACTCAAGGCTCTGCAGGACTCTTCCAGGCTTTCATAAACAGATTTGGACTACTGAGACATCCAGCCTCATGGACTGAGCTGCTACTGAGTTCTCATCTTCTTCAAAGTACAAGTGAACATAGGGTTGAACAACCTAATCCATATTGGGCAAGATGGTTTAATAAATCCTTGTATTATATACTCATCCTATGAATTATCTTCCTCTAGAGATCCCTGACTAATACAACTTCAGGGAAAGAAATGTCATTGGAATTTATTGGGTCTGTAACTCTGGATAACTGAAGTTGCTTCCCAATCAGCCTCTTGGTTCCTCCCTATGCTGTGGATACCTGATCTCAGCATCTGTCTTTTACATTAATACTCTCCCTGTTCAGCCTTTTTCTAGACATCATTCTTAGTGGTGTCTCTAGACTACCTGTCCCCCAACTGGTACCCCTCCCTTACCATCTTCCTTTCTCTCTCCTTTCTCTATAGCATTGCTATTTACAAAATGTCATAGTTTTACACATTTGTCTTCTTTATAGACTACCAAACCTCACCCCGATGAGGTAAGCTCAGTTAAGGTACAGGTGTTTGTCTCCATTTTCATCGTTGTCACCACGGAAATCAAAGGAGTAGCTCATAAATAATTGTGGGATGGATGGATAAATGAATGAAATAGCTAAAGACACATCAGGTTGAAGAACAAAGAACTTTCCCATAGAGAGATCAAATATAAGTAAAATTTCTAAGGCAACAGAAAAGGCGATTCTCTAATGGGCCCATTCTCTCAGGGTTCCCTGAGGGCAGCAGTGTGGAGGTGCTTTGTGGGAGTTAGTCTCTCTGAAGTGTCTTGAGGCTAACAGGGTTCTGTCTGGACAGAAAGGCTGGCCTGCGATTCAGGAGAACAGATTCAGCCTTGACTCTGTTTTTATTGGTCCCTGATTTTATTGATGGGAAACAGACTGCTGTTAGTTCTTGAATTCTCCATGGTGAACTAGCATTGCAAGAACGATTTGCTGATTGGGGATTTGCAGTCTGTGGGTGTGACTCTGAGGACTCAGGAGCTACATTTCAACTCTTAATTTCCTCCAGGAAGGCTCATGACTGGGGATACCCACTCACATCACACCACAGAACAGGGATGGATATGCTGAGCCATGACCTCTTGCCAGCTCGTGTTAACACTGAGTGCGTGAGACTATCCGTGGTCACTTTGTCGGGACATCATGTTCTCTATGGGACAGCAAGTATTCCATCCAACCTGCATTCCCACCCTGGACACACAAGCTATTCCTACACATTTCACGCCAATGCCTTGAAGGAATCCAGGGACATTTTTCTTTATCCAGCCTGATATTTATTTTGGCAAGAGTTCTAAAGGCTGAAGTCTTGAGAGATTTGAATTTTGTTGAATTATAGACATCATTTCAGTGAGATTAAATGGCCCAGGCAACAATCAGAGTGCCTTCCTCATCATTTCCGCCCCTGAGACTCTAGTTCATCTTGCAAGGTCAGATTCTAGGGCTACCTTCTCGGTGAAGCTTTCACAAGTCATTGCATTGAAAATGCCTTTCTGTCTCCCTGAGGCTCTGTGGCCACAGAGCAAGCCGGAACGCTCTCTCGCCGGAAAGATCTCTCTGGCAAGCAAACTTGAGCAAGTTCTAGTTCTAAGATTTCTCTCAGATTTAAATACCGGATCCTAAGCATCGATCTAGAACCATCATTAATTTTTTAAAAAGTGATAGTCAGAATAATAACAGCTAACATTTGCTGTGTTTATTTTTTAACAACTCTGAAAGATTAGACTGAATATAAAATGATATGATAATTTCTCACTGAGTGGTAAAGTTTGAGAAACATGCATCATGGCATACAGGAGGCAGTCACTAAGTTCCTTATCCACCATACTCATGGAAACAGCTTGTTTGTGTCATTCTCACAACATGCTCTACATGTTGCCTTTGTGTGCAAATGTTCATGTATGTGGGAGGCATTTTCATCAGGTACTGGAGAGAGACAGAGAGAGAGAGAAGAGAGAGGGGGAGGGAAGGAGGAAGGGAGGGAGAGTGTGGGAAGAAAGCTATTAGTTCACTCCCGGCTGCTCAGCCCTGAAATAATCACTCAGAAACCATATCATTTGAAACTGTTTGGCCAATAGCTTAAGTGTATTTCTGGTTAACTCTTATATCTTAAACTGATCATTTCTATTATTTTATACTTTTTAGGGCCTACCAGCAAGGTTCCAACTGGCAGCTCGTGTCTTTCTCCTCTGGTGGCTCCATGGCATCTCTCACCTTCTTTCCCTCAGCATTCAGTTTAGTTTCCCCCACCTAGCTCTACTCTGTCCTAGCACAGGCCAAGGCAGCTCCTTTATTCATTAATCAATAAAAGCAACGCATATACAGAAGGACTTCCCACACCAGGAGAGAGAGGGAGAGAGAGAGAGAGAGAGAGAGAGAGAGAGAGAGAGAGAGAGAGACTGAGTCACACTGGCCAGGTCCTTCCCGTCTCCTCCTCTTGGACAATGAGGTTACAATATAGCTCTACTATGCCTGTGGTTTTATTATTTTATTTTTTGTGGGTACTTGGGATCAAATTAAGTTCTTGTGCTTACAAGGCATGTGTTTGACCAGCTGAGCATCTTCCAAGCTGTTCTCTGTTGCCTCCTGTTGTGATTTATGGTGTAAGATAACCCCAGGAAGATAACAAAGGGTTTGTCCTGTCTGGAGTGAGTCACACCTGAGGCCCTGCCCTTGAGTGTGTCATTTAATATTTGAGCATTTCCTTCACTGGAAAATAGAAGTAATGTTATTGTGAGGCTTTGTTGAACCAATAAATGAACATAATCTCAAATAATAGCTGGTTTATAGTAGTTATTGTGATAGAGATAATTTACCATGACCGTTAAAATTTGTATCACTTTTAGTTTGAAGTTTTCTTTTCCATCTTTTAAGTCCAATCCATGGCCTTATCCTAATCTTGTGTGTTACAAGATTGTTTTTAAAGCGATTCAGAGGGCCACCCGCATTGTCATGAAAGCTCATGGAAAGGATCATTCCTGGGCACTAGATCCTCCCTGAGCTCCAGGAACGACCCTTGACATTGGAGTTTGAGGACAATGAGAAGCATCAGATGTCTGTTAATGAAATACATAGAGAGAAAATCAAAGTGGTGGAAAATGGCACCAATAAATTCAGCTTCAAGGAACTCTAATCTTCCTCTTCAGCATAGGACTTCCATTGCCCATTTAGCTTTTCCTTGCCTGAATAATCCTTTAGTTCATAGACAATAGGCAAATGATTTCTTGGACTTCAACACTGTTTCATCAAAAATTCCTATGTTTTAAATCTTTGATTAGGTGTAGTAGTTAAAACTTACATCCTTAAATGACTTTCTGGTTTTCTTTAAGCTCTGAGGGTTCCTGGGAATGTAGGGTCCCAGCTGAAAACGTAAGGGTCAGATCTGGCTCCAAACAGTACTTGAAGCCATCCTGAAACAAGTTACACCCAAGAAGATGACCAGAAACAAGTATTGCTAAAACTGATTTTTAAAAATATGTCAAGAGAATTTAAATTGAGAAACAAATCTCTTTGTTCTTAGCATTTTAGCCATGAGCTGTGACAGAGGTCTTGAGTCACAGGAACTGTATAAATCGCATACATATATATTTTGCATTTATTCATGCCATTTTGTTTCATTTTAGGGGTTATTTTTAAAGTGTCCTTAAATAAAATATTATTTTCCTCTAAATGTGTCATAACAGTCCATCAGGAGAACACTGTTCCTTTAAAAACAAAAGAGAGGGAAGGCATAACCATGCTGCAGTCAGCGCAAGTAATAAATTGAATTCACTTGGTGGAGTTTGGGCTCCAGGTCTGAGGAATGTAAAAGAACACATTTCCAGTGGATGAGAAAGAAAGTCCGCGGAAAGAGAGAATTCTTCTGCAACTTAAAAGGAGAGGTTACAGTCCAAAAGCCTGACTCCAACATAGATGGCATGTCAGGGTGAAGAGTCGCACTCCCTGGGTAATTTCCATACCAAATGCGCAACATTTTACAAGCCACGGCAAAGGCAAAGGCTGTCAAGTTCAAACAGCCAAGCCCAGGCTGGCTTAATATCTCCAACAGAAAAGGGAGATGACCACAGCCTAGAACTGAACACTTTCTAAAAATTAAAAGCCACATATTTTATGTTTCTGGTTGAGTTGAGTAGAAAGGAAAAACAGAAACACACTATTCATTGTACTGGATAGATTCTTCCAGAAGGTAAAACCACAATGTGTTAGAAAGAAAATTCTCTCTTGGTCTCAGAATCTCAATTGTAGTGTAATTTTGAAATTTTAGGCTTTAATTTCTTCACCTGAAAAACAGTTCTTCACAGGAGAAAAGGATTGTGCCTGTCTCAAAGAGTGGCTGTGAAGGTCACAAGTTACAGTGACTTCAGAGTTCCTCACTGCCTCCTAAGACCTACTCAGAGCTAGTTACGCCCCACTACGTGCTTCAGCTTGGACATAAAGAACACTACTTTTATTGGGGTAAGGAACCCGTGCTCATGACGATGATAACAACAACAATAATAATAAAAATATGGAGAATTATGTTTTGTGGCTCTGGCAGAGAAATTAAAGCAAAAGTGGAAACTGGGGAATGTGGAAATAATGCCAGTCAAGCAGTGGGGAGTGTTTGATATCTCTTTCCTGGCTATATCTTAAAGGAACTGGTGCTTTGAGGCTTGCCTCATGTCATCATGAAGCTTCTAGGCCAACAATAAATTACAGTGCTGTTATGTATTTAGGCACTAGAGCCAGAGGCAGCGCCAGATTTATCTGAGTTCTTGTTCTAGGAACTATGGTCCTGCGTTAACTCCTTTTTCTCCAAGGAATACAATACACTGAGTATGACACTTCGCGCTTACACAGATACTATTGTGACAATAAGGGACCAGGTAATATGAACTTTTATTTGCTGTTGGGTAGTAGGGGACCCAGAAAGCTAATCCTGTTCCATGACGTCACACAGCTGAACCAGAAAGCTCTCCAAAGGCTTTGCTTCTACCTTGACCCTGGTAAGCTCACTGCCGTCACCCAGGCTTGATTGCACGGTAGCTCAGCTTCCTCCTCGTTTCCTTTCCAAGAGTAATAATTCATACATGTAAACCAGATCCACGCTCTTTTCCATCTCTGCCTCCCTGGGCCTGGGCTAAGGTGTTTTTTTTTTCTCTTAGACTCCTTAGTAAATGTATTGCAGGTGTGAGTCTCATGCTGCGCGGTTCACCAGGCAGTGCCTTCAGGAGGCTCTGGGGAGCCACACCTTTGGAATTCTATTACAAGCACGTGAACCAAGCTGTGATCAAATAGGAGATCTGAGGGAAAGGGGCCTTCATTCCAGGAAGCAGCCTTCAGGACCCAAGCAGGATGCTTCTCGGTAGTTGAAGGAAACTTGAGCATCAGAGCGATGGCTGTGCAGGAGTGAGCCCCAGTCAGGGGATGTTTTATATACTAAGAATAGGTGTTGGTGTTTGAGGTGATGAAACATTAGCGTAGAGGAATCATCTAGAAAGATTCTGAACATTAGTTTTAAGGCCCATTAGTTTTAAATCAATGGACAGACAGAAAAAGAGTCTATACAAGAATGATGGTTTTATATTAACAGAGTACGCGGAACAGGAGGAAAATGAGTCTTCTGATTCAGGTTTTAGTCAAGTCACCTTTACTTAGAAATGACAACATCTCTAGAAAATGGCATGCTTTAGGGAAATTATCAAAAACACAGCAAAGATTTCTGTTAGAGAATGTCCTTCACTCTGTTAGGCATACTCGTAAAATAACAGAGGCAAATTTAACATTCAACAATGTGAACATTTAAAATAATTCATACATAGTAGTAAAACGAAATGCTATAACCCATTAAATAGCAACTGTTTAAAGAAATATTAATCTCCTAAAACGTTTGCAGTATTGTATTTTGTAAAAAAAATTAAAGGACATAAAACATGTATACCAGATATAAAGCTATGCATATAACTGATTATATATAGAAAAAGATCAGAGGTTGATAGACTGTAAAGGAAATAATATCCCATCTTTAGGTGATATGGGTATCAGATATTTCTATTTCTTTCTTGATTTACATAGTTTAAGTACTGTACAAAATAATATATATCCTTTCAGTCATTTGTAAAATGATAATGTACCAAACCCATAGAGAAAGACGGTTAAGCATGGCTGAAAGTCATTCTTTCCCTTCTTACTAAAGCCTAGCACGCATACTTAGCCTCGGTAGGGCATTTCTAAACTATGCTTATGCAGCACCACCCCTGTGACTACCTTGATTCAAACATAGAAGAATTCCCCAAGACCACACCATTCAGCTGGCCTCAGGAATGCACATGTCTGAACCATTTCCCTTCAGCCATGTGGGGAACATCATTCCCATATATCCAGGGTTGTACATAGTCCAAGGCCTGTCACTTCCAGTGAGTTAAAAAGAGAGGGGGGAGGGGGAGCTACGTGATGGCATGCATAGACAGAGCTACCCCATGCCCTTATGGCTCACCAACTTTCTTAAGGCACAAACCTTCTGACAGTATTTATTTTTTCCAGTCAAAATTTTATCCAAAATTTGATATGTATAGAATGCATCTGCTTTGTCTGGCCTCTTTCAGCGATGCCCTTACTCAAATGCATGGTAGGAAAAGAGAGCCATCACACTTGCTTTGTGACATTTTCCCCTTTCTCTTTATTGTTTTCTCAGCTTTTAAATGTTTCCCTGTTAAGAAATTACCAGTTGCATCCATGGCTATTTGCATATGCTACAAGCAGGTGTGTGAGTTGCCACAATATTTTGGGAAAGATATTTAAATCATAAATGTTAAGCTGAGCATCTCAACTCTAGTTGGATGGAGGGAAAACTGACTGTACAATTTTGAGGTGAAAAGGTGGTAACTACTTTTCTTAGGCACAGTTCACTGACCTAGACAACTTTTAGAAGTAAATGACCCAGGAAAGATCTGGAGCCTCACGCAAGTAGACGTGGAACCTGACACTATACTTGACACTGGAGCTTGGCATCTAAATCCCACAAGAACTGAACAGTTACAGATTGCTATAGGACAAGATAGATCCCCACTCCACATTACTCGTCACCCAACACTTCCCTTGTTGCCAAGAAGAGAATTATAAATCACTCACTAGTCATTCTTCATGTGTTTCCCAGATTGTAGTTCATTTTCTTGAACTTCAGCTCGCTGTGCTGTGCTGGACGCTATGATATTGAAACCAGGCTCATCTCCTTCACAGATCTACAACTCATATTTCTCTACTTCTGTGATGGTATCCAATGCCAAATCTATGGCTCGTCCATTCTTTTCCAGGGCTCCCTGGGTCTTCTTTTAGCAGGATGCTGCCCTTGGTTTTTTCTGGTGCCCTGTGTAGAGTTTAGGCGGCTCCTTCGGAAAGTCCACTCACTTTTCCTGGTCCTGCTAATGACACAAGCTACCAAATGTAGCTCAGGCAGTGGCTCTGAGACAAGACCATTCTACAGCCTGTTGGAACCAGCTTGTGTGTTGTTCTGACAGGTAGAGAAAGCCTTTGTTCCGCGTAGGGCATTCTCAAAGGGGGAACGGATATGATTAAGTATACGCAAAGCATTAGCTTTTGTCTTCTTCTGGGAATTGTAATCATTCTCTTCCAATTTTTACTTCAGTCTCAGGCAACAAGAACAAAGAAGAAGAAAATTAGTTTTAGATTCGGAGACGAGAATGCTGGGCAAAAGAAGTAACATTTTTAAAAACTCTTGGGTTTTAAGTGGTGACACCCAGAGAGGCAGATACACAAAGGGTTTTCTTTCCATAATATTGGTGATAATTATCACTGGAAATATTTTAAGACATGATTATCCCTAGTATATTGAAAATATGCTTGTGGTTTGGTGTGTCTGTAGAAATTACAGACTGAAAAATATAGTTGAGAAGATCCAAATGGACAAGATTTTGTAGAAGAAACAGCACTTGAAATTTAAATAGAAGACACGGAAATTATTTTGAAAAAAAATTATTAGGGGAAACAGGAGATTCCTAACCAAAATGAATAAGGTATCCCATGTGTTTTTACAAACAACATAAAAGGAAGCGTTATGGATTTCCGGAATGTAGTTGTAAATATCAGAAGTAGAATGCAGGAATTGAATATGATGGGTGGAAGCAAGAAAATGAGTAAACAATTATTTATTGGGCCACAGCCCAGCATAAGGATAAGGAAGGAGAAGTCAAGCTACAAATTCACCCAGAGGTTGATATGGTCCCCGATTCTCCTCATTCACGAAAGTATTCATTTGAGGAAAGCTTCTGGCCAGGGCCCAGTCTTTCTCCGGTCTCCATAACCAGCAAGGTGCTCTGCAAACATTTCTCTTACCCTCTGGTCCTTAACTTTCCAGGCATTCCTGCCCTCCTCAGGAGAATGGAATGTTTTAATTTCCCTCCACAATGTCTCTGGTAACCTTACGTATAGAAATAAATGCTGCTGTCCAAGGGTGTTTAATTGAATGCTTTCTGGTTTCTGGTCCCAGAAGCAGCAGAGACAAGGATCGAGATGCAGGCTAGAGATAATGGGCAAGTGTGGAACCTGGGATGAAAACAGGAGAGTGAGAAAGAAAAAGAGGACAGAGAATAAATGGTGACATCCTAAGCTAACCATCAGCAAAACAACTGGAATGAAATATTATGGGGGTCTCTGAATATTATTCAGAGATATTACAATAAGTAATACCAAACCACAGAATCACCTGCCCAAGTAGTCAAAATACTGGAAGATTTGCACACTATTTCTAAGCAGTCATTGGATATGAATCATGGAAGACATGCTTATGATAGAAACAGTTAGTTTTCTACTACTTTCACTATATGTGTAAATATACTTCCATCTAAGGCATGCAGAAACCAACAGTTGAAGCTGCATATCTTGAATAACATAATCATGGCTCAAGGGATATGGGCAGGTCATTCACTGAAAACACCTGCTATAAACGCCAATATCTCCTATGTAAGTTTTACGATATTCTATATTTCTCCACTCCTTTTGAAGTATATGAGTACATAGATCAATGTGTCTTAACTTCCAGAGTCCACGAGAAGTTTGTTACTTGAAAATCTCATTAACCAAGTAGATTCTGGAACCTCATTCAGCAATATTCTGACCCACAGAGCAGGGGTGGAATCCAGAAGTTGGCATCATTAAATGTCCCAGGGGATTCTGATACACATGGGCTATGACGAAGAAAATGAAAAGTGAGGTATGGATTCTCACATGGAAAACACATGTATGGGGATATTTTAGAGAGATTTCTGTTGCTGCAATAAAAATAGCTTAAGTAATCAAAGGTGATCATCTTACAGGCAAAGTTTACTTTAGTTTGTGGCTTTGGAGATTTTAGTCCATGTATGTTGGCCCCATTGTTCTTGAGATAGCAGCAAGGCAATAGACTGTTAGGACCATTTGGGAAGGAAGGATGCTTGAGCAAAAATGATACTTGAACAAAAATGACTAGGAGGCAGGAGAAAGTGAGAGAAAATTTTGGGAGGGGGAGAAGAACAGAGAGAGAGAGAGAGAGAGAGAGAGAGAGAGAGAGAGAGAGAGAGAGAGAGAGAGAGAGAGTTTCTACTAGCATTTTAAGGGTACTTCCCAATGACTATTTCATTCATTCTTTTAAGTGGGTCCTTCCTCCAATAGTACTAGGGACTTGGGACTAAACCTTTAACATTTGGATCTTTAGGAGACATTTCAAATCTGAGCTGATAGTGAAAAGTGGATGAAATGTAAATGTTACGTCCTGATGCCCTTGTATATGAACACTTCTCTTCTAGTTAGTTGCAGGATCTCTGTCTATATCTTTTTACACATAAAATGAAGCTAAAACTACCCATTTTGATGGTTTTCTAAGACAAACGAACAAGATAATTCCTGCAGCAGTCCATATCAGTTTGCTTATGGTAAGTGTTCCCCTTTTCTCAGAAGAATAAAATGCATTAACAAAACACTGCCCGGGGTAATTGATAACTAACACCATTTGAGAAATTGTGCAGGTGTTAAACAAAGCTTCACATTAATGGAAATCTAAACTTAGCCCCAAGTCTTTCAACATCCTACAAGTTGAGTGATTTTATTAGTGGCGCAGGAGAATTGTCTGTATTCTGTCAATCATATCTTAAATAAACACTGATTGGCCAGTAACCAGGCAGGAAGTGTAGTTGGGAAAACCAGACAGGAAGTAGAGGTGGGACATTACATCAGGAGTATTCTGGGAAGAAGGAAGCTCTTTCTACAGTTCTGCCCAGACCACAGAAGAGGCAAGATGTGACCTGCCCCGATGAAAAAGGTACCAAGCCATGTGGCTAACATAGATAAGAATAATGGGTTAATATTAGTTATAAGGGTTAATAAGAAGCCTGAGCTAATGGGCCAATCAGTTTATAACCTAATGTAGACTCTCTGTGTGATTTTCTTTGGAGGCTTACCAGCTGTGGGACCTGGTGGGAGAACAGAAACCCCCAACAAGCAGGCCCTCATGTTACATTCCCATTCATATTACAAGTACATTTGTTGATTATTCTGGGGCCACTGAACCAGTATCCCCATCACTGGGGCCAGATAAGGTTGAACTGGTTTTCAGATCTGACCCCAAAAGCTAGACCCTGGATTTTCATCCTTAGACAATGAGTTGTGTACTGATATACCATTTGATGTGTTGACTCTTTGTGTTTCTAGAAATTATTTTTTTAAAGACACATTGCAGGGCAAACAAGAAGGTGCTCCCCCCCAAAAAACATTAGAATTTTAAAAAAGACCATTTAGGACAGATTTTGCCTATGTGTACTATGCATTGCTGCTCTCTCATCATGCCCTAACTGGAAATTGGAATGCAATTGAGATTATAACAGTGTTACCATAATACAGAACTTGAAAGATAAAAATTGGCACATGAAGCAGTATATTTTACACTAAGCAGATGTCTGAGTATTCATCAAATTTGATACTATTATTTAATTCACACAGTTACTTTTATGCTTCTCTGAATAGTTTACCCCACAACTCATATTTCTCTTAATGATCTAATTTTGTCTAAGTTAACCACATTTCTCCTATTTGCCTAAATTTAAGATTGAGTTCTGCAGGATCCTTGGAACATAAAGAAAAATTATATTAAAGAAGGGAGCTTTGTTGCCTTACTTGTCTAAGTAAGACATACTTACAATAATTATAAATATTTTAAAAGAACAAAAATATCATTACAT
Organism: Ondatra zibethicus; assembly: GCA_004026605.1. NCBI lineage: Eukaryota > Metazoa > Chordata > Mammalia > Rodentia > Cricetidae > Ondatra > Ondatra zibethicus. The sequence continues at coordinate 28,796 of PVIU01014228.1, read as the reverse complement.
GGATTGACCTCACTTAGCCCTGATAGGGGTTCTTTGCAATAGCGCGTTCCCACCTGCAAACATGAAGCAAACGATACCTTTTTCTTTAAAGTCTTGTGTCTGAGACACACAGTCCAGCATCTTAATATCCCCAAGCAAACAAGCACATTTAGATATAGAGCAATAACATAAGCCGTGTGCAGCTCATTTTATGTATGCAAAATTATGGAGTTGAATTAAATTAGCAGTAAAAATCTCTTTTGTCCCATCATCTGTGACAAAATACCCAGCAAAAGCTGTACTTCCCAGGCTCAATGTTCTGTATTATTATCTTAGGTCCTTTGTCCGCTGTCGTGATAAAATACCATTGCAAAACAGCTGAGGGGAGGGGGAGGCTTATTTGGCTCAGAATTTCAAGTTCCAGTCCATCACTGAAGAAAGTTTAGGTAGCAGCAACTTGAAGCAGCAAGCCACGCCACATCCACAGTGAAAAGCAGAGAACAATCAATTAATGTGTGCCTTCCACTATTTAGACTGCTTTCTCTGTTGATTCCCCAAGGGAGGCCTGACCCTCTGAGAAGTGGATTGGGGGTGGAATGGGGAGTGGGGAGGCAGGGGAAGAAGATGATGGGGGAACTGGGGCTAGTGTGAAAAATGAAAAAGGATTTTTTAATTAAAGAAAATAGGCTGCTTTCTTCACTCTTGTACATCCCAGCAGACCCTGCCCAGAAAACAGTGCCATCTATCATGGGTGGGTCCTCCCAGTCCCGTTAACTATCAGGCAAGATAATCCCCTCACAGACATACTGGCAGGGCAACTTAATCTAGACAATCCTCCTTTGAGAGTCAAGACTCTAGATGTGTGTTGGTGTTAAAGCTAACCATCGCAGTTACTTTACTCCTGACTCTGACAAAATATCTAATAAAGCCACCTATCAGAAGGAATTTATATTGGTTCATGTTTTCCATCTGTCATAGAACGGAAGGCGAGAGCAAGTTCATGGCACCTGGAGCATGTGGAAGAGGATCCTCACATCTTGATGGATGAGGAGTCAGAGATGTTTTAGAACCGAAGGTGGATCTAACCTTCAAAGCTAAAAATCAGTTCTAGAATCTCTGTAAACAGTGCCACTACCTGGGAATCAAGCATTCAAAGACATGTGTCTATAGTGGAAATTTAACATTTAAACCATAATAGCAATTTTCCTAGCGAAAGTAAAACAGGATGAGCAACAAAGAAGACAGCTATAAACATTGAATTAGTAGACACTAAACCATATCTTGTAGAGGAGTGAGTTCCTGATGTGGGATTCCTCTCTGTATACTATGAATACTATTGGTGAATAAAGAAACTGCCTTGGCCTGTTGATAGGGCAGAGTAGAACTAGGCAGGAAAAACTAAACTGAATGCTGGGAGAAAGGAGGCAGAGTCAGCAAGAAGCCATGTAGTCCCACCAGAGACAGACGCTGGTCATAATTTTGCCAGTAAGCCATAGCCATGTGGCGATACACAGATTAATGGAGATGAGCTAGTTTAAGATATAAGAGTTAGCCAGAAATAAGGTTAAGCTATTGGCCAAACAGTATTACAAATAATATTGTTTCTGTTTAATTATTTCCGGGTTGAGCAGCTGGGAGCTAACAAGCATCCTCCTACAACAGGTTCCTATGTGCCTCTGAGCTTGTTTTCATTAACTGATCAATACACCACTGTATTTTATGTTTGCTTTGTTTTAAAAAAAATTGAACTACTAAGTTATCTGATTAGTTAAAATTGAACTCATGACCACAGTCAGTCATAGATACATGAATGATGCTTATCTATCATGGGAATTTTTTTTTTTTTTTTTGGTTTTGCGAGGCAGGGTTTCTCTGTAGCTTTGGAGCCTGTCCTGGAAGTAGCTCTTGTAGACCAGGCTGGCCTCTAACTCACAGAGATATGCCTGCCTCTGCCTCCCGAGTGCTGGGATTAAAGACGTGTGCCACCTCTGCCTGGCCTATCATGGGTATTTTACTCCCTAAGGTGCATCATAGATTTCTTGTTCTCAGAAACCCGTGACAATACTTCAGCATGTGGCTGGAAGTAGTTTTAACAACGAAATCCTTATTAAAAGCATAGAATTTCAAGCATGCTATTTAATAATCTCTGAGAAGGACACACAGAACAGAATGCTGCCTTAGTCCATTACAGATATGGATTTGGGAATTACAAACTAGCTGTAGCAAATAAGCACAGAATCCACTACTAATGAGGACTGGCTATGCTTTTAAAATACAATTATTTTGCAATGTCACATTCTGTAAACCGAACACTTGCTTTAAGCCTTCCCTTTTAGCAAGTCAGTTGCCAAGTTCTATTACATGCTCAGCAAAATCACTTATATCTGCCAAAGAGGGTGAAACATGGCTCTCTTGAATATCCTCAAACCGTATGACAGCAAAGCTACAATGGCTTGTGAGTGTGAAAACAATCTTGTATTTGGTTCACTGTCCTGTGTTTTCCCTTCACTGCCTGTTAGCTGTCCCTGCATTTAAGCTCTGCCGTAGAAGTCCAAAAGTCACCTGGGACATGCCTTCTGAAGCTGAGTCAAGTCATAAAGAGAATCTATATTTTGGCTTCCTAAGAATGTCATCTGACGATTATCTGGCTGTTTTTGCACGATATTGTCTATCTATTTCAGATGTGACATTGCTGACGTTTGTCTCCAATCTGTGTCTATAGGTGACATCCCCATCTCCACTTTCTTCTTAGAGCATTTCAGCCTCTTCTGCTGCCGTATAATGTACCTAAGAGCCACAAAGAAGGTAAGAATCAGTTTGTGTTCATATTTTTTTAATTTTGAAAAAAAAATTATATAATTGAATATCTTTATATGGCACAGCAGGATAATGCAATGGGCAGGTAGCAGTCCATATTCACAAGTATTTATCATTTTTTTTATGTTGGGAGATACTGAAATCTTGTCTTCTAGTATCTTATAAACCACATAATAAATCATAAAATAAGTCATCCTACTGCATTATCCAGCACTCAGATATATCCCTTCTATTTTGAATGTGTTTAAAAATTTTCTCTTTTCTTGTTCAGTACACCTGGAGAAGCTCCTTGGTTGTAGGGAAGACTTGAGCATCCTCAGGAAACCGAGTTCTGTTGTCTAGCAAAATATTCCCAGCATCTGCAAGCTTTACGGTTGGAGGGAAATGAACTGTGGAATGTTTTCAAGCTTCTTAAGCACTCTACATCCATTTTACCAAATCTTCCCAATGGCTATGATGCTAAATTATGGGCGCAGAAACTACTGTTCATAAACTAGGTAACCTGTTAAAGTTGCTTAGCTGGTCAATGCATGGAAGCAACTGGAGAAAGGGAGCTTCAGTTTGCAGGAATGTCTTGTATTTTACCAGCTGTAGCTGTAGGGAAAGTCAATGACTAGAGGTGCGTAGCCTTCCATCCAAGGGCTGTACGAGTCTAAGGATAACTGTGGATGTGGCCTAGCACCAAGTCATAAGCTAACTTAAAACTTCATGAGGTATTTCCACAGTGTTGTGTGACGCGGTTGTGCTGCTCTTGAACATGTGTGTTGTACACAACAACACTGTGTCACCTGAAAAAGTTGGAGGCACCTGATGGATGATTTCAGTCTAAAAGCAATGATTTCGTTTCATTGCCTAGTGCATAGGTCTTCATAGGTAGACACAATGCTGTAGGAGAACTGTGGAACACGCAGGTTAAAATGAGTTTTCGTTCACTACCTGCGCTGTGACGCTTACACTAAAGTTTTTCTGCTAAGAAAATGAATGTTGCCATTGTCTGAGATGGCTATTTTACGATGTTTATCTTTCAAGAAAATTGATATTGCCGGGTGGTGGCACACACCTTTCATCCCAGCACTCAGGAGGCAGAGGCAGGTGGATCTCTGTGAGTTCAAGGCCTGCCTGGTCTACAGAATATGTACTAGGACAGACTCCAATGCTACACAGAGAAATCCTGTCTCAGAAAACCAAAAAAAAAGGAAAGAAAGAAAATTTATATTAATGTAAAAAAATTTATTATTTGAATGCAAACATCACTACCAGAAATCTTTAAACACAGTATACAAAATGATTTCAATTTAACATCCCTTCATCTATATGTATAGAATGAAACAGGAAAGTACTTTAGCATTTGAGGCTTTGAGTATATTGTGTATTTTGATCTACATAGATACACCAAATATATTATATTGAATACATTTAATAAACATTGCAAAGAGAAAAGCCTTGAGACATAACCATACAATGGCAGAGAAAAGCTGAACACCGTGTTTTCACTGTGGTTGAAAATAGCAAGGTGAACTAATAAACACCACCCAGCTAGAGGTGAGGAGTTATGCAGGCTTCATCAGACCTTAGAGGTGTACTTGTAGCATCTACTGCAACACAGCTGCATTTAATAATTACATAACCTCTTAACAACCTATGTTTTATCACCAAAACTGCTACTTGGCTGTATTTTGCACAGGTTATGATAATTAAATGTACCAAACTGTTATTTTCCAAATTTAAAAGTATATTACTACATTGATCTCATTCTGCCTTTGCAAATAATTTCTCTATTCTTACTAAAGTCCTAACTCAGCCTTGGGGAGATATGAAAATTCTTGATAACATTAGCTCCTTTTACAAATAAGAATTCTAAAACTAAAAAACGCACTTATTGATGCCTTCAAAGACTCAAGGCAAGTGAGGAGCTGTTTCCAGAAGCCCTAAGGCTTAACTCTCTCCATTCATGCCTTTCCTTCCTTCAGTGGAACTTTTAAATGTTCACGTAAATGATAGTTGGTCTATTAATATTTTCCAACTTCCAACTATTAATAACAGATATTAATAGTTCTTTTGCTTCGGTAGGAAGATCCCAAGTCCTTGAGGTTTTCATTCTGAAAATTATAGTGAAGACAAGGGAAGCAGGGTTTCTTCAGTAAGAAAGATGACCTTGGGAGAGTGGGGTTAGAGGCTCATGTGGCTGACATTTTCATTAAAGCCTGTTTCAGGAACATTTTTATTCAGGAAGCAAAGATCGTGTATCTGAAAGTCTTATACAGGATTCACTTCCAGAGAAATAAGAACAGGGATCAACACAGCTCTCAAACATCCACACTCACAAGGTCCTCTCTAAGGCCTTTCTGTGGGTGCTCTGCTCACAGTGTCTCTGAAAGAGATTCTGGTTGCTTCCAGAAATATGTCAACTGAGAGTTTGGAAGAAGCAGAGAGAGACTTGAAAAACACAGAGGGATCAAAGGTACTTATTAAAGCAGTTTCCAAAGAGTTCTGGAGTTAATAAGAGGCAAGCAAGATGGGATGGAGAGGAATTCAGAGGCGGATTCTGGCATGGAAAACTCCTTGTGGCAAAGACTGGAAGAAAATGCCAATAGGAACAGAGCTTAACTAGAAGCAAGGTGTTAAGCAGTGTACAAACGAATTGCTCTTGGAATTGAACTTGGAGGTGTGTGCGGAAGTAAGCAATTAGTTGAAGAGTACTTTGCTCCTAAGAAGTTTGATCCAAGAAAAATAACAAAATACAGCAAAAACTACATGTGTGTATGTATATATATACATTCTATATGTATAGTATATATTATGTATACTATATATAGTATACTATATATAAGAAAAACATCCATCTTTTCTCTTAGTAAAAGATTTTTTCTCTTTCACAAAGATTTTCAAATAGAATATTATGCACTAATCAGTCTCTAGTACTCTAGACTAAAAATTCTTCTAGCAAAATTACAGGTTTTCTTCTCTATCACCAAACAATCACTCATCCATCCAACCAACCAACCAACCAACCAACCAACCAACCAACCAACCAACCAACCATCCATCTATCCATCCAACCAGCCAGCTAACCAACCAACCAACTTATTTACTTCCCTCTAGAATAACACATAATTTAAGTGTGTGCTATTATGTAGAGCCCTTGTCAATGCCAAGAGAAGCCATTCATTTCATCAACTACTAATCTCTGAATAGATCAGAAATACACAATGTCTGTGTCCACCCAATGTTAAGGCATCAAAATTAATGATAGGGTTGTATTGGGTTCCATATAACTATATGGGACTTCTTTCTCAATAAATTTAAAAATAGATAAAGAAGATATTTATTTCCAAGGGATCAATTAAACAGATATCTGTAATCTTCCTTTGAAAGTTTTAGTGCATAATTGATAAAATGTAGTAAGTTGTAATAGTAGACATGAAAAAAGGGCATAAAACCCAATCAATATTCATGGAATATATAGAAAGAGCCTTTTTGCACAGGATGTAAGACTTCAAACTGATGAGACAATTTTTATCAAAAAATAATCATTTCTTCAAGGTGCAGGTATGAGAAATGCATTACTGACTAAAATTCTAATAACCTGGGAAATAATAGTGAGAATTGGTGAGTGTGCTTGCAACAGCTCAAAACTTCTCCACAGTAAAAGAAAAGAACAGTGTAAATAAACAATCTACAGACTATCCAAACACTGAAACAACCAAATACTCAAAGAACAAATATCATGATCAATAAATGGTCAAACTAACTCAACATTTTTCAAATCAAATAGAAATACCCTATTAATTTGTGGGGGAAAATGTTCAATATGTTTGACCATTAGGGAAATTCAAATCAAAACTATACTGAGATTCTGTCTATTCAGAATGACTATCAAGAAAGTAAAGAGCAACACTGTTGACAAGAATTCCAGAGGAAATAATCTTTATACACTGTTGATGAGAATATAAAATTAGCCTAGTCACTGTTGAAATCAGTGTGGAGATCACATAGAGAATTAAAAATGTAAATACTACTTGATCTCCTTTTGTTGTCTTATTGCTGTAGCTAAGACCTTGAGAACTATATTGAATAGATATGGGAAGCGTGGACAACCTTGTCTTGTTCCTGATATCGGTAGGATAGCTGTGAGTTTCTCTCTATTTACTTTGATGTTGGCTGTTGGCTTGCTGTATATAGATACAAATCAGAAAAGAAAAAGTCAAACTCTCACTATTTGCTGATGATATGATAGTTTACATAAGCGACCCCAAAAATTCTACCAAGAACTTCTACAACTCATAAACACATTCAGTAGTATAGCAAGATACAAGATTAACTAAAAATAATTAGTAGCCCTTCTTTACACAGATGAGAAATGGGCAAAGAAAGAAATCAGAGAAACATCACCTTTCACAATAGCCACAAATAGCATAAAAAATCTGGGAGTAACTCTAACCAAACAAGTGGAAGACTTGTATGACAAAAACTTTAAATCTTTGAAGAAAGAAATTGAAGAAGACACCAGAAAGTGGAAAGATCTCCCATGCTCTTGGATAGGTAGAATTAACATAGTAAAAATTGCAATCTTACCGAAAGCAATCTACAGATTCAATGCAATGCCCATCAAAATCCCAGCAAAATTCTTCACAGACCTTGAAAGAATGGTACTCAACTTCATATGGAAAAGAAAAAAACCCAGGATAGCCAAAACAATCCTGTACTATAAAAGCATTTCTGAAGGCATCACCATCCCTGACTTCAAACTCTATTACAGAGCTACAGTACTGAAAACAGCCTGGTATTCACATAAAAACAGACAGGAGGATCAATGGAACTGAATCCAAGACCTGGATATTAATCCATACACCTTTGAACACCTGATTCTTGACAAAGAAGCAAAAAATATAAAATGGAAAAAAGAAAGCATATTTAACAAATGGTGTTGGCATAACTAGATATCAATATGAAGAAGAATGAAAATAGATTCATATCTATCATCATGCACAAAATTCAAGTCCTAATGGATCAAAGACCTTAACATAAAGTCAGTTATACTGAACCTCATAGAAGAGAAAGTGGGAAGTATATTTGAACACATTGGCACAGGAGAGCACTTCCTAAATATAACCCCAGTAGCACAGAAAAATTAATAAATGGAACCTCCTGAAACTGAAAAGCTTCTGTAAAGCAAAGGGCACAGTCAACAAGACAAAATGGCAGCCTACAGCATGGGAAAAGATCTTCACCAAACCCACATCAGACACAGGGCTGATCTCCAAAATATACAAAGAACTCAAGAAATTGGTCATCAAAAGAACAAACAATAAAAAATGGAGTACAGAACTAAGCAGAAAATTTTTAACAGAGGAACCTAAAAGTGGCTGAAAAACACTTAAGGAAATATTCAACATTCTTAGTCATCAGAGAAATGCAAATCAAAACAACTCTGAGATTCCATCTTACACCTATAAGAATGACCAAGATCAAAAACACTGATGACAACTTATGCTGGAGAGGTAGTGGGGTAAAGGGAACACTCCTGCATTGCTGGTGGGAATGCAAGCTGGTACAGCCCCTTTGGATATGAGTATGGCGATTTCTCAGAAAATTAGGAAACAACCTTCCTCAAGACCCAGTAATACTACTTTTGGGTATATACCCAAAGGATGCTCAATCGTGCCACAGAACATGTGCTCAACTATGTTCATAGCATCATTGTTTGTCATAGCCAGAACCTGGAAACAACCTAAATGACTCTCAGCCAAAGAATGAGTAAGGAAAATGTGGTACATTTACACAATGGATTACTACACAGCAGAAAAAAATAGTGACATCTTGAAATTTTCAGGCAAATGGATGGAGTTAGAAAACATCATATTAAGTGAGGTAACTCAGACCCAGCAAGACAATCATCCCATGTATTCACTCATAAGTGTTTTTTTAAATATAAAGCAAAGAAAACCAGCCTACAAATTACAATCCCAGAGAACCTAGACAACAATGAGGACCCTAAGACAGACATACATGGATCTAATCTACGTGGGAAGTAGAAAAGGACAACATCTCCAGAGTAAATTGGGAGCATGGGGACTATGGGAGAGGGTTGGAAAGGAGGGGAGAGGCAGGGAGAGGAACATAGAAAAATATAGAGCTCAATAAAATCAATTTAAAAAATGCAATTACTCTATGGTCCAGCTGTATTACTTCTGAGTATATAACCTTACAAATCGAAGGCAAGTTGCTATAGAAACACCCAAATATCTGTGTTTACCACCAGGCTTTTCACCAACAGCTCAGGTGCCAATTACCAGATAAACTGATGACAAACACGTGGTAAACATGGCATGTATAAATATGCAATCAAGTCTTATTTAGTCATAAAGAATAATGAAATCATCTTGTTTGAAGGAAAATGTACAGAATCATATTAAGTGAAACAGGCCAGCCTCAGCAACTCGAGTATCAAATGGAGAATTTAGAGGGCTGGCAGTGGCAGTGTTCTTCAGAGGATTTTACTTTACGCTCCTTTCTGATTCAGTAATTCCAGATGTTGAAATGCATCCTAAGGAAAAATACACAAACACAGATTGTCTTGGCTAAAAAGTTGTCTAATGTAACTTTGTTTTTAAATGAAAAATTAAATGAGAAACATTGTATAATTTAATTATAGCTAAGAAATTATAATGCCTTCCTTTAGTAGTCATTTCATAGCCTATTAAGTAACAGAATTTTAGTGGATATTTAGTTGGATGGAAGTGTGTGTAGTTAAAGGCTACTACAAAATAGAATTATATTACACAGTATCAGTAAAATATATAGATAGTATGTGGCCATATTGAAATTTCAATTAAATTTATTTATCAAAAGTATGGGGATTTAAAAATAGTATACTTTATATTTTATTATCTAAGTATTTATATTCATAGCTGATATCTGATGTATTTGCCAACTTTCCCTTCCAGATTAACATTTTAAATTCCTAGTCTTATTGAGCAAGCTACAGTTCTTTTAGCATGGGTGACCCTCTTACTGGACCAGGGACAAATTCTTGATACAATTCCATCTCATCTTTAGGTTAACTGATAAATCTTGAAATAATGCCAGTATGGATAATGGAAGATAAAAGAGGGCCAGTGAGTGAGAGAGAGAGAGAGAATGAAAAGGAGAAAAGGCAAGAGAGAAAGAGACCAAAAGTTACTTCCATTCTAGTTATGTACTATTGCCAATTAAAGTAGCTTTATGCTTTGTAGTAGGCACTCCCCCTTCTTGAAACCTGCTCAACTCTATTGCAAACAACCGCGAGAACACAGTAACACCAGAAAAATCTAATCTATTATCATTTTGGAAGACATGAAATTTTATTTTCAAATAAACTTGTAGCAGGATAATAACATTTTATGCTTTCTCAGTTATCAACGATGATTGGAGACATTTTACATTCATGGCACTGCTGAACACTATGTGCTTTTCTTGGGCAGAATGAGACTGCTGGGGAGCTGGTCGATCTTAAACTTTTGGATGACTCATGGTATTTGCTTTACTCAAAGCTTGGAGAAGATTTTGTTTCTACTTGTGCTTCTATATCTTGAAAAAACTCACCCATTTTTATCTCTTTCAATGCATGTCATTCATTCCAACTCACTACACTTTGGAAACTCCAGGAGTCCACCTGTGGTCTACATGCCGGAAATGGTGTTTTAGAAAATATGACTATTGAGGGAAATCAACGGATTTGGCAATATTCAGATAAGTTTCTCTTGTTTTTGATCTGCTACCATCATGCACTTGGGGAGCTTAAAATAATTTCATGATAGACTACAAATCATCAAGTTAGGAGTTCCCATAGGAGAAATGTATTTCATGGGTGTTCACTTCATAAAGGCGGGCAGGACAACTCAAATAAATAAAGACCTTTTGTAGGGCTGTTCTTTGTGTAAACTATTTGACCTCAAGTCACTCATTAAGCACCATTATGGAGGTTCATTCTCACGAAACTCTGCAAAAGAAATCCCACATGGTTGTCACTGATGAGCCTCGTGAATTTCTTCTACTAATCCGAGGGCTGTCAACCAATTTAGCATTTCTGAGCTCTTGCCACTTGAACAGCTGAATTTCTATCCGAGTAGTGAAAACTAAAGGGTGAGAATGATGGGCGTAGTTAGAGTTTCAGAGGACAGAGGTGGGGCATCAAAGGACATGGTATACCCTTTGTCTGAGACATGTGTGAGCATTGTAGAAGAGGAGAAGGCACCAGTTAAAGAAGCCCTTTCCAGAGACACTGATGTGTCTTACATTGAGAGTAACGTCAGAGTATGGGTAATAGGTTGAATGTTGCCCTCTTTTAACAGAGGTTAAAACACTGAATTTCTGCAAAGAGAAACCATATCTACAGCTTCCTCTTAACACTTAACAACCTCGGGCATAAGGAGATGGTCCCCTTAATCTAGATACCAGTGTCTTTATGGTTCTTCAAAACCATGGGCTGCTTGCGGCTCCTTTGCCTGGCTGCCAGCTATAGTGATGAGTAATTAGGTGCAAATGCTTGAGATTCACCATCAGTTTGTTGGAGGCAGAAAACGCATTTCTTCAATGCTTAAAAGCTACAAGACACTAATGTATGTCTGTGTACCAGCAGTTTAGAAATGGAAGTTTCCACATCCCTTGCTCCTGGTTTCATTAGTTCACCCCGCCCCATTGGTGTTAAGGTTTTATAAATAATCAGGACAGGATGGATTTGTTCCATTTCAACAAACTGTAAAAGAGAACAGTCAAGAAATCACTCCCATCATCATTTCCCCCAATCACATTACTCTTTAAAATTGGGCATAAGCCTGCGTTGCTTTTCTCAATTAGGTGAAAGATGATTTCATTTCAGTAATCTTCAGGGAAGTTATTTCTGGTTTTGTGCAAACATGCCAAAGTAATGCAGCCAGCTTTCATAAGGAGTCCAGTTTGATTTGTCCCTGGCTAGAGGGAGACTCAAGATGCGGCAAGACCGACCACCAGTGTTATTTGGATTTAATGAGTCAGAAGGACATGGATGTTGAAGCCTAGAATAATGGAAGACACACAGAAGATAATCAGAGTTCCCGGGGGCTTAAAGGTCTTGTACTGTGGTAATTGGCAGAACTCCAGCCTTGAATGGCTTACCTTGAATGGGTTACCTTTGGAAAATGGGTAGAGAAAGGTGCAAGAATTTCCAACTAGAGTAGAAATGCTTTTGTGGGATTGACACACTAACATCGCCAGTAGGGCATATCTGATCAGACTCATCTACAACATAGTCTAAACTTCCCTCTGTTGTCTCTCCTACACTGAAGCCGATTAATCCTTCACACCTACATCTGAACAGCTGCACACTCTCCCAACTCAGCTGCCATCACTAGGCAGATGTTCCTGAATTCCCCTGTAGTTCTAGTTGTCTACACCAACGTATGAATGTAAACAGGAAATAAAATGGCATGGAGACAAAGATTGAAAGCACTTGGCTGACACGACTCATCAGTCCATGGCAGCCAATGTTATTTTTCTGTTATTGTTATTAATAAAGTCAAAGTGAACAAAAATTCAAATATGCATATATATCCACATGTATGTGTGTATGTACACACACACACAAACACATACACATACACACACACATATATATATATATATATATTGCCACACCCCTAGCCTTTACACAGGGTGTTACTTTTTCTCTTCAAGAGGGAAAACATTCACATCAGGATTGATTTAGTTCCCCCCTCCTTTTAAATCATAAACAGTCTTGGTACAAGAAACAGTAGCTGTTATTGATTAAAAGTTCATTTGCCTTGCTGGGCCGATGATTGATACTTGGAGGGCAGGAGGGGTACTGTATTTGGACTGGGGGATTGGAAGTGGGACCGTTCTGTCACGTTACCTGTTCTCCGTAGGAGTGTTAGTGTTGTAGGAAATCTGGGTTTCGGGAGTGAGTTTTCTGCTCTTTGTAAACCTTATTTTATTTTCATTCAGTTGTGCTTTGTTTTCTGCTTCTAGGTTCACCTGTTGTGGGCCTGAATGCATGAGAGATCCTCTGAATGGGCTTTTAAGGACCTGTTGAATAAAGTGGCTACCGAGTTAGGCAAAGCATGCATTTTATAGCACGCAGTTTCAAAGTCTGTTTTTGTGGGCCAGCCGAGGGGTGACTTTATATGTGTTCTTCACAAACACAGTGCAACACTAAAGCCTGCCTTTGATGCATTTAAAAAATGACCAAGATAAATAAATAAGACTCCTTTTCCCTTCTATGCATCTAATGTAAAGAATAATAATTTTGGGGTAGGAGACCTTTGCCTTTGCAAAGTGTGGCCGTCCTACACAGTGGACACATGCATCAGTGGTGCTTACAACTGGAGGATGGGGCCTTAATGAAGGCAACATGTGAGTGGCACTTACGGTAGAACTCTCAGTCTTCGCTGATCTCATTTTCTGTCTTGAACATTATCTCCTATTAGTTTTCACTGTGGCAAACATAACATGCACCAGAGATCCTTGAACTTGTCAGCTGGTAGAACATCTGGAAGTAATAGAGATCTTTGCACAACACTGCTTAATATTGACATATTAAATTTAAAATAACAGAATATATAATATGACACCAGGTTTTATTAGATTCTAATAAAGTCAATGAGCAGCAGCACCAAACCTTTGAGGGAAAAAATGTGGTAGGAAACCTTAGAATTGGAAGATATTCCGCTAAATTTATTTTTTTCAAATATTGGAAAGACTGAATTTGTTCATATGAAATAGCACAGCCTCCTGGCTAAAACTCTGGAAAAACGCTGGTCCATGGGAGCAGTTTGATAGTAAGCGTCATGTGTATAGAGACACATGGAAATCCTGAAAGAGTTCTTACACCCCTTAAGTCTGACTTTTGCAAAGTTGATTTAATTTCTTCAAAATTGTTGAGGCTTTCCATAAAAAGAGGAAAGAAAGAAAAAAAAAAGAACTGCTGGGGATTCAGCTACAGACAGTGCAAAACTTTGGTTTGTTGTAGTAAAAATATCATAAATAAAATTCAAAGGAAGAAAGATGAATTGTTATATTTGACAGTAAAAGGTTCTATGAATCAGGAAATGAAGTTAATGCTAGGATATATATATATATATATATATATATCCTATTGATTGTGGGCAAAAGAAGGTGATTAGCAGTTTATTTTAAAAGAGACACATAGTCAATAGGGAAGAGAAAAAGATTATTCAACATTGCTGAAAATAAAAAATCATATCAGAAGAATGAAACGACATTTATTTCTTCCAATCTGTCGGTTTTTGGAAATGGTTACAGTGGTACATTTGTGTTGGCTCAATTTTGAGGAGAATCACCTGAGAGCGTCCATTTAAGGTTTTAAAAGTGTTTCTGCCTATAAAGCCCAGCTACATTTCCAGACCCACGCTGTTCTCACTGGTGGTCCTCTTCTTGAAAGCTGTCCTTTGCACCAGTGCTCAAGGCTGACAGTCCTATTGTCTGGTTGCAGAGAAGAGTGTGAATGAGTCACAACGCAGCACGCATCCTATGGTATGGTGGTCTATGGCATCGTAGCTGCTTCTGTATTGGTGTCCATGACTCTCACAGTGGGATAAACAGCATGTTTCTGAGATGCGCAACACCATTGATCCTGTTTATGCTAAATTATCTGGGTAGGGAAGGTGCCTGGAATTTGAAATGTCACATGTTCATTTCCATTCTAGGTTAGGAGGAATTTTGTAAGTATTATCTTGCTTGGTTTTCAGCCTAAATATTGTGAAAAAAGAAACCAACATTTATTTTTGAATATCATTCAACAGAAGCTATCTCAAGAGATGAAAGGGAATAAATATCCTAAAACCAATCACTGTATTTAACAATCTTTTTTTTTTTAAAGGAGCTTCTTACAGATGTTCCTTTGGACACAAGGGTTTTCACCCATGTTGTTCACAGGCTGCTTATGCTGGTAATGATTTTCATATTCCTCAGAGGAATGAATTGTTTTCATTCAAAAACATCTTCCAATGACTAATAATGAAATAACTAACCATTTTAATGTAAGGAGAGGGGAACTCACATGATTCGAACAAATGTCTGAGGCAAATGCCAGACTCTTAGATTCCACCTTACTCCTCTTCTCCAACATAAACCTGAGGAAAAACAAAACAGAAATAATCTTTAAAAAACAGTGAGAAATGTAATTAAGAAAAGAAAGAAGGGAAGGAGGGAACAGAGGAAAAATTAAACCCTTAGTGTTCGTTACAAGGATAAATACGCTCTTTGACCCCGATTTCATGTTTAAATTGAACACACTTCAAGGGAAAGTGGCAGAAACAAGTTGTGGACTGTGTCCGCGGCTCAGGCTTGCAGGTGCAAGCGGGGATGCACATACAGAACTTAGTCTTCCAGAGCGTAAATCCCAGCAAAGCAAGGTTGTCGTGGATCATAAATGACAGCAGATGCATCTCAGGTCAGATGAAAGCAGAAAGGTCTCTTCCCCTCCAGGCTGTGTTCACAATGTATGCCTCGTTCGTGTGTGTGTGTGGGGAAACCATATCTGAATGGAAGGGCTATAAGTATTTGAGTAGAAGTATTTTCAAACAATTTTAACATCCATCTCAGACCAAGAACAAAAAGAAATCCACGGTCACAAAGGGGAGTAACCACTAAAATACCGTAGAAGCCAGATTTTATTTGAAGTCAACACAGCAAGGGAGCTCTGGGTGCAGAGTCCATCAATCATTCTTTGAGAATCAGCAGGTTCTCCCATGTCCTGCCTCTCGCATCCCACTGGGGGGGTGTCAGGCATGGATCTTTCTGCCTAACTTGCTTTTACTCTTTAGAAAATAAGTAGGCATTAGCTACCACTTTTCACCAGCATGGTGTCACACCAAGAAATGCAAAGCTCTTTCAAAACTGTTTGAGGCAACACCTGAACCCAGTGTGTTGGAGTTGTCATTTGGGGTATCACTGCAGGTGGGTCTTCGTCTTCAAATTCCAAGTATGGAAGATAATTCTATCTTGGTTCTGATTTCAGAGGGAAATACTTACAGGAAAGATTTGAAATTAGAAACTCTTGCAGCATGGTTAATGGACAGGAAGTTTGACTGAAGGGGAAGAGAAGATAGCGCATGATGTGTGCGATGGAAATTTTGGCCAGGGTTGGAAGATGGGAGTACACATGTGGTATGCACCTCATGCCCAGAGAGTGTGGTTTGGGAAAGTCCGTGCGAACTAGGAATATCACAAATGTGAAATCCATCTACCACAGGGTCTGCTATTGTGGGTTTGGACTTGAAATACAGAGGTGTTTCTTTAGGATCAAAGCTTTGGCAAAGTTAGATGGGCAGGGACAGAGGCCAGTCTGGCCAGAAGCAAAAAATTCCAAATTTTCCTCAGGAAACACACAGTCTGAGAAAATGCTCCTTGGTTGCTCAGAGTGTGTGTGCTCTCATTTATTCTGGAGTACTTTTTGAAATTTCTTAAAGCAAACTATAAAACAAAACAAAACTATGCCTCCATTTCAGAAGCAGGCCAGAGCAATCACTGTTAATCTCTCCCTCCCCCCACGGCTTTCTCCCTTTCTCTTTCCTCTCCCCCTCCATGACTGTCACTACTTTTTGATGCTCTCAGTGAATCAGAGAGCCCCAAAGCCACTGGCAGTCCTTTGCCTCACCATCTGGAGGAAGTGAAGGGATCTTATCGCCTTGCTTCTATCACAGTTTGGTCATCTCGGTCTAAGGCCAAAATGGCAAGTGAAATGTGAACTTTCCAAGTATTAGAGAGAGAAAGGGAGGCCTGGACACAGGCGCTCTCTGGGCCTTGGGCCTCCATCTTTCTCAGAGCAGATGTCAGTGGCATATACCTATGGTGCATCACAGTGCTTAATTTGGGAGAACAGCGCTAAGCAGACAGACCAGATGTTTACTACATCCTTCATCTGCCCAGGAAATTATTTTATGACAAAGGCAAGCCAAATAACTAGAAAAGACCCCATGTAGTGGAAATTCAATGCATCAGGGGAACAAAATACGTAATAAATAGAGTTTCTGATGAGACACGGAGACATCACGGTTTGTTGGACAGTCTGAGCCACCTAACAAGGTCCTGTCAAGAGCCGGGCTGGGCAAGACAGCTTGCAGGATAAAAGCTCTTCCCTGAGTTTTATCGCTGGGACCCACATGGTTGAAGGACAGAACCGGCTCCCGCATGTTGCCTCTGATCTCCACACCTATGCCTCTGTGTGAACACCTGTGTACGCTTACATGCAGACTCACCTGTAAAAACACAATAAATGTAATAATCTAATAAGAGGAAATCTGGAAGAATGTTTCAAGTATTCCCTGTGCAAGTATGAGGACAAGAGTTCAAATCTCCAGCACCCGTGTCACAAACTAGGTGTGACTGCACTTACCTGTAACCCCAACACTGGACAGAACTAGTACATGGAGGTGGATCCCAAGAGCTCTCTTGCCACCCAGCCTACCTGAAAGAGTGAGTTTCAGCTTCATTGAGAAACTCTGTCTCAAGGCAATAAGGCAGGAATGACAGAGGGAGACAATAAACATCTTTGGCTATCGTCAGCATGGATACCCACATAGTCACATGCACCAAATGTATGCATGCATATAAGTGTGTGTATACATTATATATAAAAATAATAATAATAGTGATAATAAGTTATCTCTGAATATAGTACTGAAGTGAAATTGTCTCCCTTATTCAGGAGACAAAATAATTAGATTTTATTTATACTTGTGCCCACATTGCCCAGTACAGGATACCATATGCAAGGCATTTGATTGACATCCTTTTATTAAATGCATGAACTGAGTAGGTGTGCATGTTGGGGGAACTACCATTTGTGTATGTGTACATGCCCATGTGTGTATGCAGGCACATATGGCATGTGTGGAGACCAGGTGTCAGTGTCGAGCGTCTTCCTTAGTCTCCACGTCGTTCTTTTGACACAGGGCCTCTCACTGAACCTGGAGTTCACTTATTTGGCTAGATTAACCATCCAGGAAGCCTCCAGAACTCTTTTTCCCTTGCTGACCTAGCATTGGGATTACAAGTGTGTGCTGTCATGCCAGGTTTTTTACATGCGTGGTAGGGATCCAAACTCATGTCCTCATGCTTGCAAAGCAATAGCCTCATCAACCAAGCCATCTTTCCAACTTGAGATTTTCTTTGTATTTGTATGCACATTTGCCTGTGTGTATGTATGTTTGAATGTATGGGGACACACGTGTGTAGGTGCAAGAAAATGTGATGTTGCAAAGTCTTCCTCCATAACTTTCCATCTTACTCATTGAGACTTTATAATTAACTACCCTAGGAGTTGTATATACAGAGGGTCTCCAGGGCTATTCCCCTTGACCTTCATTGACCACCTTTTAGGAATTTATGTTTATTATTCTTCAATAATCTCTACTTTTACTCTTAAGTCAAGTTTCCTTAGATTTTTTTAAAGCAATGTTTCCTATAATATGCTATACAGTACTAAGCATCTAAAATGAAAAGAGAAAATGGAATAGGAAGACAATAGGTAGCTTGATGTTTGTAAAACAAAATAAATTAATGCTGATTTTTACCAAGTTTTACAACTATAAGTACTTAACTTTTCTTATTTTAAATTAGATAAGAGTTTTGTT
The DNA here is from genome assembly GCA_004026605.1 of Ondatra zibethicus. Classification (NCBI taxonomy): domain Eukaryota; kingdom Metazoa; phylum Chordata; class Mammalia; order Rodentia; family Cricetidae; genus Ondatra; species Ondatra zibethicus. The sequence continues at coordinate 10,368 of PVIU01014228.1, read as the reverse complement.
TTCTTGACTTGGGATTTTTTGAGGAAGCAAGGGTAGATTTCTATGTGCTCTAGACATTTATGTTTTGGGTGTGAGGATGGGAACCTGGGCTTACTGGGTGTCTTAGTGGTACATGATTTTATGGGATTAGGACATGAGTTCTGGAATGATATTGTGTTAGTAACTTTTTCTATTGCTGTGGCAAGACAACCTATAGAAGAAAAAGCTTATTTTGGACTTACAGATGTTTGAAGTTCATAACTATCATTATGGTGAGGAGCATGGAAGTGGGCAGATAGACATGGAACTCGAACAGTAGCTGAGAGCTCACATCGTGAGGCACAAGGCATGAGGCAGAGAAAGAGCCCTGGGAATGCCTCAAATCATTTGAAACCTCAAGGCCCACCCCAGTGATACACCTCCCCCAACAAGGCCATATCCAAGCCTTCTAATCCTTCCCAAACAATTCCATAACCTGGGGACCAAGTATTCAAATATTTGAGCCTATGGAGGCCATTCTCACCCAAACCTACCACATATGTGTAAGTATCCGAGCAAGGAGGGAGGTTAGAGATTATAGATCTAGGTAACATGAGCACAACAGCCTGTGTTATGCTCTTTAAGTGACCTCTTCCTTTTCAGTGATCTGGGATAGTGACAATAACTCAAAGAATACTGATTTCTTGATATAACTAGACAGAGAATTTGAGATATGTGGAGACATCCAGCTTCAACCCAAGGGTGATATAAAAAAGGAAAGAGATCTACTTCCAAGAACATAAGTGTGCATGAACAATGAACATGTCAACGATGGCAAATGTTGACCAGCGATAAAAAGATAACTTTTAAAAACATAACAAAGAGAACTTCCAAGTCTCTCAGAATTCATTTTTAGATTTAGCTATTTGCTTATTTTGTGTGTGAGAGTGCACACATGCTTATATGCAGTCATGCTTATACCATGAAGCATGTGTGGAGGTCAGAGGATAGCTTGCAGGGGTAGGTTCTCTTCTTCCACTATGTGGGTCCCAAGTGAGATCATCACGCTCAGCAACTGGTACCTTTACTCACTTAGTCACCTTGGTCCCCACTGGGGTTCTTGAATGATTGCATGATTGTTAGTGTTCATTGTTGTCTTGATTAAATCTAGACTTACCTGGGAGACGGACCTCTGGGCATACCTGGTGGGTGTTATTATCGTGATTGTTTTCTGTAGGAAGACCTGCTGTTCATTGTGTGTGGTGTCATTTCCTCTCTAGGATGCTGAGTTGTAAGTAGGGAAAGGGAGGTGAGCAGCAATCTCCATTCATCCCTTTCTGTTCCCTGATGGTAGATGATATGTGATCAGTTCCTTCAAGCCTCTGCTGCCTTCACTTTCCCACCCTGAGCTATGAGCACAAACCCTTTCTCCCTTAAGAAGCCTTTGTCAGAGTATGGTATCCCAGCAATAGGAAAAGAAAAGAAACTAATATAGTGGCAAAGAGAAGAGAGTTATTCTCTTGTTACCCACATCGACATCCTATACCAAGGCTGCAAATGCACAGCATAGTTTTCCCTTCAACATCCTAAATGGAACAAATTCATTTCAATTTAGAACAACAAATGCACTTGGCATTTTTCTACCCTGACACTACAAAGCTGTTGAGAAGGAGTGAAACGTTAGACCTGGTAATAGGATGCACAGCCAATATAGAATATGTGTAAGCTACTTAATGACACATGTGGAATTCTTTTAATTAATAAACATACCTATAGAAATCCATTTGTGAAATCCTAGTAAAGACTTCCCCCAGAAACCATTACCTTCCTTAATTCCTCCTTATGGTTGCATTTATGGATTGGCTAATGCTTATGTTCTTTAAATGGCGTCAGCCATGCAACAATCTCATGGGGTTGATGATATTATTAACATTTTGAAGATCATGAAACATGAGTGGCAGAGACAAGAATTCCTCGTTTTTGACTCTTGAACCTTCTATCTTTATGAATGGCATAGAAAAGCTACGTGTGTTCTACAAACCAGTGCCTATTGATTCTGGATGTAAAGCGCTCATGACGGGTGTCTTGGCCAACAGGAAGTGGATGGCAGAGGTTTCTAATAACTGTAATTTTAGGAGACAGATCAAGAAGACATGACTATTAGATGGCTAACAGATGTCTTTCATCCTCTCGTTCCCGCAGAGCACTGTGTGGAGAATACACACAGGTGCCGGTGAACAAAATCTCCTTCCTTGTATTACACTCAATACTCTCTTCTGCTTAAGAGAAAAATATGCTATTATATTTGAATCTGCACATTTAAAGTTCTTACAAAATTCTTATAAGATAGGGAGGAAGATAGAAGAAGAAAAAAGATGGAGAGAGGAGGGGAGAAAAGTAAAGGGGAAGCAGGGGAGGGGTGGAGGAAGGCCCAGCAACAGTACTTTGTTCTTTGTTCCCATAGCTCCTCGTATCTAGTTCAGTAAGATGAACATAAATATGACTCTGGATGATATATAGAAACATTAATGGAAGTCTTCATGATTTGAACAGCAGCTAGGACTAAGGATTCCACAGCCTGGCTTTGTAGGTTTATTGTCAAATATTTTGATGGATAAAAACAAACAAAAAATGGATAGCTTTCACTTGAAACCTTGCCTAGCCTAAAATATTTTTAAATACTATCGAATGACAGGATTTTGTCAGCAAACCCATACTTCTCTCACCCATTCTGCAAACTTTTCTTTCTTTCTCGATTGTTACGAGAGCCCCAGACCTCCTCTTGTCTTAAACTCCTAAGCTGCTCTGCATGGTCTCCCTTAAGTCTGCGCCTCTGCACCCAGTTATCTGATTCCAACCACAGAGCAATGACCTTCATGGCCTGCCTTTCTTCCCTCAGAGATGCCTGTGTTTAAGTTGAAGGTTATGTCTCTCTAACCACTTAAATACAGCCACTGATTCAGGCAGAGAGAACTATCACAATTGAATGCAAAGTTTCTGTTCTCAGGGTGACCAACTGACAAATAGCCAGTCTAAACATGCCAAAAAAAAAAAACAAGCAATTTTAGTGGAAGTGTGGTTAACCGTGTGTTGGTTCCCATGGACAGAGTTCAGGTTTCCATGTGTCTTTTGTAGCGTATCCAAGAGGAATTACAGGAGACGTTAGATGAAAGGCTTGCTGTGAGTGATAAATAGAGGCAAGAGAAGCAGACTCGTTGCCTTATGAATTTGTTGGGTTACTTGTGGCATGGACAATGTGAATACAGGCCTTTCTTGCTTGTATTCTTAAAGCCCTGGCTTTTTTAGCTCAACACTAGCTTTGGATTACTCACATTAGAATTTATTTAACCCATTTATGTTTCTATTTGTGTGGATATTTATTGGATACTTCCCATGTGCCTGACATCAAATGCCAGAAAAAATAAGATATAGATGGACTAAGTTTCTGAGTTCAATATTTAGTTTCCATATAATTGAAGGAAACAGAGAACCGACAAAGTTACATCATAAGTGTTATGAAGAAAACGAAAGGAATGAAACAGAGAGAGATCTAGACAGTGGCTGGGCTACTAGAAAGTCAATTAAAGACCTCCAGACTGTGGTACAGGGAAGTGTAGCTATGCCTTTACAATGTGATGGAGCCAGTCACAATGCTAGAGGACAGAGTGTGAGGGAAACACAGGGAACATTGAGTAGAGGACAGTATGTGCCACCCGCCTAAGGAAGGATCTGAAGGATGGGCATGTCCAGGGGAAAAGAGACCCTGAGACTAGAACAGAGCAGAGAAGGTAGAGAGAAGAACCAGACAGGACTGATCAAGTTAGCAGAAGCCTTGGTCTGCAGTAGTTAAAGAGGTAAGATACTGCCCAAACATGCTAAGAAGCTGTGCAACAGTGCTAAACATGCTAAGAAGCCATGCGACAGTGTGGCCCCACATGCCACCTTTTGCTTTCTTCACTACAATTCAGTGTTTGATAATTTGACTGCAAGAACAGATCCTAACCTTTTTCAGGAACCAGGAACCAAGTCATTCTCTTCTGCTTAGATTCGTTTGGTTCTCACAACTGATTTTATTCTATCTAGGGTTTATGATAGTTTCTGTCTGTTTAGCCACTGGCCATTCAACCTTGGGTATAGTCATATTTTTCCCGTATATCCTGTCTTGAATTATAGTGAATATTTATCTTTAAGTGTGGTATTATAGTAATAAAATCCATAATTCATAATGCATTGTGAACTATAAACACACAGGTTTGCAGTCTGTTTATCATGGCTCTTCATGTCAAATCTTTCCTGGTAAAACATAAATCTTTCTCTTTCCTGTTTGCTGTTACCCAACCTAATAATTTCTAAAAATTCTCTATTATGACTTTCATGAATGCATGAAATAGGTATTAATCCAAGTGAATAGCTTCAGGAGATGTGTTTGACCTTTGACGGTGACCAGAAATGGGAGATTATCTAGGATGTTGAGTTAATAAATGAGCATACAATGCACAATGCATTCTGTTCTAAATGAACAATTTGACATAATAGGAACACACTAGAATTGTGAAACTTTCCAGTGCTGATAACAAGCAGTGTGTTAGCTAGGGCAGTGGAACTACAGCTAAATACTGCCTAAAATCCCAGACTCAAGCCTGGAACTAGTTTCCACAGAAAAAGAAGCTTTCAGTGGTTTCTGTTGTACGATGTCACATTTCCTAGGCATCTGGGCTCATGAATATTCAGACAAAGAGAGTGCTGACTACTTTATTGAATGGTGACATCTAGCACTCCGAGACTAAATGGTGCATCTAGCTCCAAGAGAAATAAAACAGATTACTACTACTACCTTTTATATAGGCTTTGTCAATGAGGAAAAATGTACTCTAGATCAGTCTGAGTGGTTTCTAGGCACTAACTTGTTGCAAGATGTTCTGCTATAGTCTAGCGAATACTATGAGACTCCACATTTCCAAGAATATGTCAGATATTTAGTGTTTTGGGGAATTTAAGCCTATACACCTTTAAAATAATGAGTTTGCTTGTATATGAAAATCTTCACAATGTAAGCTGTGGAAAGCTATCTTCATAAAAGAAATCTGAAAGGGAAGGGGAAAATATGTAATTCCATTATAATCTCAAAAATAAAAGAAACTATCAAACTAGAAATATTCTGAAATACATATATATGTGTGTGTGTGTGTGTATATACTTTGAAATATATATACACATATATATGTGTGTGTGGAGAGAGAGAGAGAGAGAGAGAGAGAGAGAGAGAGAAATCATGATACCCAAGTATTAAACTGGTCTTACAGAAAGTTCTAGCAATGTGGGCAGTCACAGTGAACTAATAGATCCCTACTTAACATTGTTTGGCCAAAGACCCTTAGGACATACTCACCTGTGTGAAAATTTTGTATACATTGTGCACAACTTTTTCTAAGTAACATAGTTACGGCTGTTAATTGTAGGGAAAGTATGTTTACATTTCCTAAGCTCTTGCTTCTCATTCTGAAACATGCATTCATTCCAGGGTATTGGTGCCATAAGGAATCCGCAGACTTTGACATGCCATGCTTCAAAGTATGAGCTATTAAATATTTTCCCAATATTTGTAACTTACTGCTCCTCTGGGAGCATAAATTCTCTGCATCGATGCTTCGTTTCTTCACTAGCACCACTCCACTCCATCCTGAATCCATGAGCCTCAGTAGTTCAGCACTGAATAGCCGCAGTACCTACTATGCATGAGTCTTTCCTCTAAAAATACCAGATTGTCCAGAACTGATGGCTTCGCGTGGAAAACCCATTACTTTGTTACTTCTGGCAGCCACATGTGTTTTTCTTTGACTGGCCAGGCTAGTGGCATTTCCAGCAGCCTGGATAACCAGCAACCATGTGTAATTCCTTCTCTCAGGCCTGTCAACGTGTCTTCTGGCATAGGTAAACTGGACATGACTATGTAAACATGCCAGTTTTCTTGGGGACACCTCCAAATTGTCACACTCTCCCTGAAAGTCTCCTCAGCATGTCAGTGACAACTTAGTCCTCGCTGGGTCCAGCACATTACATCACCACAAAATTTCTGCAAGCAGAACTTAGTCCTCAAGGCTTATAATAGGTTTAAAACTTGTAGCTCCAAAGGGCTTAGGGCAAGTACCACTGGCGTTGACCTTTCCTTTGCCATTTAGAGTTGGATGGGGCCTCTGGGGACTTTTTGTTGGAACTATGGTTCCATCGCTTTCCAGATATGTTTCTGCCCCTTTCATTGGTAAACCCAGAGTGTGTTATACCCATCTATATTCTGGCTTTCTCTCCTGAAATAATATAGGGTAGACTTTCAAATAGGAATCCAAGTGGCCTTTTCATGTCCATTGTGTGAGATGAACGAACAAGGAGAGGATGGTTTCTGCGTTGCCAGCATTTGTCCTCATCCTTGGATGGGACTTCCCTGAGAGGGTTAGCCATTAGCTTTCCCACATGGCTCAGAGGCTGTTAGAACAAGTGCAGGAAAGTCAGAAAGTTGTTTTGTAAAGCATTCCTACCCTTATGTGTTGAGTTCCCTTGAATTTCTGTCCAGCAAAATAGCTCTTTTGAAATGCTTCTCTGTTTTCCCCTAGCCGAGGGCTCTCGTAGCTGGAGTGATGATAGTGTTAATTGGCTCCATGCTTCTTTTACACAATGAACGCTCAGCATGCTTTATCAAATGGAACTTTAAACCAAGTTCATAAAATGACTAGTGTTAGTTTTTGAACAGTATGATCAGTTGATGACCCTTTTAAGTCTTCTGTTTTAAGACACTCCTTGTACCTTTCAATTGTAAGCCCTTTATAAAATCAAATGCTAAATATCCCCATCCTTTGCCAAAGTGGTACATTTTAATTCTGCTGGGTATCTGTGCTTCATTCAGACTCTGGGTGTATGAGAAAGCTACGGCTTGATTATTTTGGTCAGGTTGGAGAGAGGTAGACCCAGGCATCCTTCTTCTTCGTTTGTTTTCTCTAATAGTGCCTTGAACTTTATCCTCTGTATAAGTTTGGTGGCTGCAAAACTTACCCTGTAGATTTCCATTACTCTCATTCCCTTAGCTACTCCAGTGTTCAGATACTTAGGTTCTATGTGTGATATTTATTAAATTAATCTACTGGGCTTGTGGTTCAAAATACATTATTCTGTCATAATTGTATAGATGTCTGTGTTATGCACTTATAATTGCTAATCTGACTTTTTCCTGGGAGGGAAAACAAAGTTGTAGTCAAAGATGATCTACTTAGTCTCAAAAATGGAGAACTTGTCAGTATTCCATGATGTTCAGTAAGCAGGATTCTGTTTGGCTTTGGATGAAATGGAAAGCCAAATCTGTGACTTTACCAGATGCCCGGAGTCTGAATGAAACTACCTGGTGCTCCAGAGAAAGAGACTACAGCACTTTTTTAAAAAATGAAAACAAAACACAGAATTCTGTCTCAGCTGTATTATGTGTCAGGCAAGGGAGACCGTTGGAATCCCATTGAGCCTGGAGGCTTTATTTACAGTAGGAATGTGTGGAAGCTTTTCCTCCACTAACCTAAGGGATCTGTTAGAAGGCCAGTCTGTCCCGAAGAGCCTAGCACAGGTCTGTACTCAGGCTACAGGCAAGGCAAGACTTTTTTTTTTTAAATGTGGAGTTAAAACATATCAGTCACTAGACTGCCAGATAGAGACAAGAATGGTGTACATGCCTTGAACTGTCTTTAAAAAGAAGGCATCCAGAAAGAGAGAAACCAGTACTCTCTGTCTCTGTGGCTCGCGGCAGCTTCTCGCTTTGACAACTGTCTAATATTTGTTGTACTGAGTAGAAGCCTCCTGCTCACTCTTGTAACAGCGCATTGTAATCTGTCACCAAATAGAGTACGTACTTGTGGACACAGAGGCTTATGTGTCTTTAATAAACAAATACTAATATCAACTGTACATGTAATAACCTAAAAGTAGTCACAACCCAATGTCAATCAACACTGACAAAATTATAAAAATTGAACTATTAATAAACACTGAATCATGGAAAAATCTTAATACTTCATGAAAGAAGGTTAGGTATTGTGTACTCAAAAGAAGTCAATTTCTAGCTACAAAGAGCAGATTAGTGATTTCCCAGTAGAGTGGAGAAAAAGAAGGAAGGGTCCAGGAAGGGATTACAAGCAGAATACAGAAATACTTGGAAACAATGGGAATTTATGTTCCTTATCTTGGTTGCAATGATGGTTTTGGTATAAATATGACTACAAATTTCTCAAAGCATAAACTTGAAATACAGGCTTCTTATTATGTATTAACCAAAACTATAAGTTTTTTTTTTCCTGGGGCTCAGTTACAGCATTGCTTATGGTAAAATTATATCATTTAATACTTACTTTAGAATAAAATAAAAGGGTTTAAAATAGCAATATAGCTACAAACATAGACAACATGAATATTAGCATATATATTATCTGTTTATATAATATCTACTAACATACATGTATGTTGATAGAAGTAAGAAATACAAGAATTAGAGTGCCTGTTTATAAGACTTTTTAATAAAGCTACACTTACTTTGGCATTATCAAATAATAGATGTATATGTAAATTAAGCAGAGTTGGGAGTTTAGAAACAGAAAACAGACAATAGGCCAACCTTTGTTGTTGTTAATGTTGTGTATGTGCTGTCTGTGGTCCCAAGATAGCTCATCAGGGAATATATATCTTTGATCAGCCAATGTTTCTGAAACAACTATATATCCATGCAAAAAGCAGACAAAAATATAACCATTACTTTCATTATATAAAAATATTAACTTGAAATATATCATATACCCTAACACAAATAAAAACTGACACACTTCTAGAAAAGTATGTGAGAAAATTCTTTGGAACCTACAACTAAACATAGATACACGTGCACACATGTACAAACACACAATAAACTCATTTTAATTAAAAAGATGTTTAACACATTGGAACTCACTCTAATTAAAAACTTTTACTCTGAAAAATATTATTAATAAAAAGATCTTTTTTAAAAATATTGGGAGACAGGCAAGACTGCTGAGTGGGTAAAGGCACTAACCACCAAGACTGATGACCGGAATTCAGTCCCCAGGATCCGCATGGTAAAGATAGAGGTGACTCCTTCAAGTTATCCTCTAACCTCCACATTCAAGCAGGAGTGTGTGTACATGTGTATTGTACATGTGTATAGCTACAAAGAGCAGATTAGTGATTTCCCAGTAGAGTGGAGAAAAAGAAGGAAGGGTCCTGATACACAGAAACACAAATATAAAACATATATATATTTAATATATATTTATAGGTATATATTTAAAGAAAAGGGAAAGGCATAAACTGGGAGAAATAGTTTCAAGTAAATAAATAATATGACACATATCTAAAATATGTAAAGAACACTTGTCTTCAGTGATAATGATATTTTTAAATTAGCAAAACATTTAAATAAGCGCTTCATCAAGCAGATTTGCAGATGGCGAATTTAGCACTCAGGATTATGGGGCACTAGAGAAGTGCAAATACATACCCACTAGAACGATAAACATTTCCACGTTTGGGAATGAAGCAAGCGGGGCTCGTAAGTTGCTGGCGAGATGTAAAATTACACAGTCACTCCTGCGTGTTAGCCAAATAACTTACACAGCCAAGCATGAGTGTCCTTACCTACAGCCTAGCAAGCCCAGTGTTTGTCTTTCCTTGAGAGAAATAAAAATGCAAGTCCACTCAGAGACGTGCACTCATCTGTTTAGAGCAGTTTATTTTAAGCTCCCCAAACTGGAAACAGACCAGATTCCTATCATCAAGTATTCGAATTCAGGCTTAATTAAAAAAAAAAAAGTGTGTCCCGATCCAAAGCCTAAAATTGTCCTTTCCTCCTGCTCCATCGTCATAACCAAATGCACCGATGAACAGTTTAGAATTTTGCACCTGAAGAACCCCATGCAGGGTCATAAACCCACACTCACCAAGGAAGATAACTCACCCTGGGTTTTGCTTCTCAGTAATTTTTGATGTGTAGTACAATGCTAAACACAATGTAAACTTAACATCTTCCAAACAAATGCAATCTCATTTAGTTTTTCTATAACCAGGTGTTTCTGGGTCTCATTCTGATGTCATATATATATGTAGCATTTTTCTTTGAGAATTTCATCAAAGTATTTTGATCACTCCTCTGCCTAACTCCTCTTGGATTTCACTTCCACTTCCTTCCAGCTCATGTCAGTTTGACACCACGTCCACTTGGAAAAGCAACAGTAGTGTGCACTCACCACTTGTGCCTAGGGCCTGTACTTACAACAGTAGTGTGCACTCACCTCTTGTGCCTAGGGCCTGTGCTTACAACAGTAGTGTGCACTCACCTCTTGTGCCTAGGGCCTGTGCTTACAACAGTAG
>PVIU01014227.1:0-53449 GCA_004026605.1 Ondatra zibethicus | reverse complement strand
TCTATTATGGTAAGGCAATAGACACCTCTAGTTGTTGAGAATCTACACTGTCTATTACTGTAAGGCAATTGAAGCCTCTAGTTGTTGAGACTCTACACTGTCTATTATGGTAAGGCAATAGACACCTCTAGTTGTTGAGAATCTACACTGTCTATTACTGTAAGGCAATTGAAGCCTCTAGTTGTTGAGACTCTACACTCTCTATTGTGGTAAGGCAATAGACACCTCTAGTTGTTGAGAATCTACACTGTCTATTACTGTAAGGCAATTGAAGCCTCTAGTTGTTGAGACTCTACACTCTCTATTGTGGTAAGGCAATAGCTGTGCTCAATTTGAAAAGATCAGAGAGAACATTACAGTTCCTAAACCCGTAAACTGGAAGGATGCTAAGGGCCTTCCCTAAGTTCCTTACATAAGGCTCCCTAGGATAGTATTTATCAAATCGCCTTGGGGGCTTAATTCAAGGCACAATGATTTTTTTCATCTACTTGTTTACCTGTTTTCCATCTTATCCTTCCATATGCATTAGAGTATATATTTTTTATAAAGGTCATCAGTGATGAATGAATGAATGAATGAATGAATTGTCTTAGTTAGGGTTTCTGTTGCTGTGAAGAGACACATGACCACAGCAACTCTTATAAAGGAAAACATTTAATTGGATCTGGTGTCAGCAGTCAGGCATTATGTAGGCCTGCCCTTGGGAACCTAGAAGACTATGTCATCAACTATAACCACTCCCAATGAGCATATGCTTGCTAGCATTTCAGGCATTGTGCTAGCCTACCCCAGGGTCCTCAGCTGTAGCCACTGAGAACATCCCCTGCATGCATGTGTTGTTAGCATTCAGGCAGAAACCTGGCCAGCCCAGGTTCCTACAGCCGCTATATCACTACATTGTCTGTGTGCATGTGTTATGTTTCTGTGCAGTCTCTATGTGCATTTTACTAATCCCCTTTTAAAAAGCCTTCCTTTTTCCGCTGCTCTTCTGAAGAGGCAGGCAGGCATTTGTGCCTCTCTGTTCCAATTCCCCCTTCTCTCTTTTATTCAACAAACCTCCAGTGTGAGAGTTTGTTGTATGGTGTAATTCATCTTTGCCTCTTCTTTTTAAAATTATAACACCTGGATTACAGTTTCAGAGGTTTAGTCCATTATTGTCATGGTGGGAAGCATGGCAGCATGCAGGAAGACATGGTGCTGGAGCAGTAGCTGACAGTGCTCCACCTGGAAGTTCTACTGCAGGAAGAGAGTGACACTGGGCCTGGCTTGAGCACTGGAAACTTCAAAGCCCACCCCCAGTGACATACTTCCTCCAACAAGATAACACTGACTCCAATAATGCCACACCACTTAATAGTGCCACTCTCTTTGGGCCTATCTGAGCCATTTTCACGTAAACCACCACAGAATGAAGGAGTCAGTAGGTCCGAGTTGCAGTGTGACTGACCATAATGACATCAGCTTGGGATTTGTATTTCCTACTGCTTTAGACTGGAAACCTTACCTGTAACGTTCACCTACTACCACACTGTATTATCCATTAAGTTACTTTGTGGTATAAGGCCTTTGTATGGAATTGCCAAGCACATTCTTTTAAGATGAGACAAACCCTTTCTCTGTTTGAATGAAAATTGGGATCCTCTGAAACTTCAGTGTTCACTCTTTCCTGGGTAAGGGAGGATTCAGGATAGCACTAATGGGGAATTATTGAGAAGATTGCTTTTCTCTGTAATTTCCTCTCTAGCCTTTTAGATGGGTAATTAACAACAGAATATTGGGTTTCTGAGATTGTTGCCTAGTAGCATAAGGTCAGTTAAAGCAGACCTGCTGGCATCTAGAAAAGGGTATCTTTTACTGGTGTTTATTGTTCTGGTACTGCAATTCACACTAGGTGAAAATTGGCGGGACAGCTCTCAGCTCAGTTGCAGCTTAGAAGAAAACAGATTCTGCTTTGCTTAAATTGTTTTCGATTGACTGGGTAAGAATAAATTAAAGGTACTCATAGGTAATAGCTTCTGAATTCAATTAAAAATGTCATCAGGCAGCTGCTTTCTCCCCCCCCCGAAAGTATACAAATGATATCAGGCTATCTAATTGATTTTTTTATGAAGGTTTTTGACTGACAGATTGAGCCAAGCTTTTCCTGTGCCTCACTCACACTAACACAGGAATCAGAAGAAAAGTGGAATTGCCTCACCATGGGAAGACTCTCGGGTAAAATCTTACATGCCAGTCAGTTCATCCTTTTGTTCACTCACTTGCATACTGATTTATTGAACAAAAATGTATCTCTTGACTTGGCTAAGTTTCACTACACAAGAATTTACTACCTACCCACCTGGGATTTTGTATTTACTCATCGCCCTGGTTTTCTAGGCTCTCATCTTAAAGCAATCAGGGCTGACAGACAGTTAAGTTCCCAGAATGATGGACAATGTATATTGTACTTTAGATGAGAACTAAATGGGAAGAAAGAAGAGATGGAGGAAGGGAGAAGGGAGAAGGAGGATGTCAAGACCAGGGGATTAAAGACACAGTCCCTTATATTTTCTTCATTTTGAGAATTGTGAGATGTTGGGTAGGAGCAGGCTGGAAATATGCATACCCATCAGTTATGTCTTTCCTTTTCTCTTTTCAGGACAAGTAAAAAGGAGTCTCTTATCCAGGGTTGTGAGGTTGAAGAATGCAGGCCCATTTCCACCGTGTCTGACAGTCAGGGAGTTTGGAGGCTGACAGGCATAATTGCAGCTTCTAACTCAGGAGGTGATTGCCTGGATCTTTTGAAGCTAAGATAGCTCGGTGCCATCCTGATGGGTGGTCGGGATATGTGCATGTGCTTCTGCTCCTTTCTTTTGTAACTGTGAGGTCACCTATGGAAGGGCAGTCTTCAGCATATGTGACCTAGAGTACTTGACTTTGGGCACCTGGCTACAGAGACAACAGAATGCTAATGATTGGATGTCTCAGAGTTGACTGTGTGAGTTAACCTTTTGTATCATGTTAATAAAGTCTTTTGTTACCTTCTCTCCCAGTTTACATTGGGTATAAAAGCTGTGGAAAAATAATTGTGGGTGAATTTTAGGATTTCAGTCACGGGGACAGCCTCCCGATACTTTCTATGCTTTCTGTCTTATTATTTTTATGTGTCTTCTTATTCTTTACTTATATTTTTTCAATCTTCATGCCCCTACCCTGGTAAAAAGTATTTTTGTCCAGGCTGGTCATTGCTGCTGTGATGAAACACCAGGACCAACAGCAACTTAGGGAAGAAAAGGTTTATGTCACTCAGAGTTCCATATAACAGTTCATTGTCAAAAGCAGTCAGGACAGGAACTCAAATACAGCAGGAACCTGGAGACAGGAGCTGATGCAGAGGCCATGGAGGGGTGCTGCTTACTGGCTTGCTTTCCAAAGTTTGCTCAGCTTGCTTTCTTAGAGAATCCAGGACTATTACCCCAGGGGTAGCACCACCCACAATGGGATGGGCCCTCCTTAATTAGATCACTAATTAAGAAGATGCCCAATAATTTAGAAAAGGTGTAGTGGCATACCTCTTTAGTCTTTAGTCACAGCACTCAGAAGGTAGAGGCAAGTGAGCCTTTGTGAATTTGAGTACAGAATTGTCTACATTGTGAGTTCTAGGACAGCCAGAGCTATATAATGAGACTCTGTCTAGAAGACAAGAAAAGAAAAAGAAAAAGAAAATGCCCTACAGGCTTGTCTACAGCCTGACCTTATGAAGACATTTTCCCAACTGAAATTCCTTCCTCTCTGATGACTCTAATCTGTGTAAAAGGTGACATAAAACTAGCCAGCACAGGGATACACCACAGGAAGTTTTCCATGTTGACCCTTCTCTTAATTACTTTTCTATTGTTGTGATAAAACACTATTACCAAGATAGCTTAAAAAAGAAAACATTTAATTTGGTACTTATGGTTTTAGAGGGTTAGAGTCCATTGGCCAGGCAAAAGTATAGTCACAGTAACACCTGGGAGCACACATCTTCATCCCAAAGAAGAGGCAGAAAGAGACTTTCAAAGCCTGTCCTCTAGGGACACAGGTCCACCAAGACCACACCTTCTCATCCTTCCCAAATAATTCCAGTAGCTGGAGACCAAGTATTCAAACACAAGCACTTATGTGAGGCTTTCTCATCCAATCCACCACATTCTACTCCCTGGCCCTCATAGGCTTATAGCCATATCATAATGAAAAACACAGGTAGTCCAGTCTCAAAAGTCCCATATGGCACAGGATATAAATTACAATTCCAAAAGGGAAGAATGGGGGCATAATGAAGGAATACTGTACCAAAGCAAGACCAAAGTCCAGCAGGAGAAACTCCAAATTGTAGCTCTGTGTGTCTGGATGTCCTCACCCTTCCATCTTTGCTGCCTGCAACATACTTCTCTCTTTGGCGAGTTCAAGTTCCTGGATTCAGTGCTCCTTGGCAAATGTTTCCTGGCTTAGGGATCTTCCACATCTTGGGATCTGCAATGCAATCCAGGCTTTGTTTTCTCAACCTCGTGCAACAGCCCCTCAAGATTTCCATAAAGGGAACCCCAGTCACCCACCTGGCCTCAGAAGCTTTCTTTAGCTGTGGAGAAAGATTCCACAGCCCTTTTACACTTGTGTGCTTCATGACCTTAAAGCCAGAAACACATGGACAGCACTGCCAAAGTCTAGCTGCTTGGGATGGGTCTTGGATCTCCTTGAATCCCATTTGCATAAATTTTCCTTTGTTGTTGCTTTTTAGGAGGAGAAAACTCCTCAGGCATTTCCTTTTTACAAGTTGGAAATTTATCTGGGTGGGGTCCTGCTCTGAATGCACACCTCCCTTCATCAGGCCCTCCTTATCTCTTTCAGCCCTAGCCTTGGCTTGAATATTAAATTTCCTATTACTTCTTTCACTTCAGACAGTATATTTTGTATTTTTGTCCTGCTTGCCCTTTTTCATTATGAACCTAAATATGAGTTAATAAATTAATAAAAACATTATAGAGTTTGGTGTTGGAGGTCCTTCTGTGTGTTGCTTTCATTGGTTAAATAAAGAAACTGCCTTGGACTTTTGATAGGGCAGGACTTAGATAGGTGGGGAAAAGAGAACGGAATGCTGGGAAGAAGGTAGTGTGGCAGACGCCATGTTTCTCCTGCCTGAGACAGACACTGGCTAGGAATCTTTCCTGGTAAGTCATGACCTCATGGTGACATACAAATTATTAGAAATGGGTTGAACGAATATGTAAGAGTTAGCCAATAAGAGGTAAGAACTAATGGGCCTGGCAGTGTTTTAAATGAATACAGTTTCTGTGTAATTGTTTCAGGTATAAGCTAGCCGGGTTCTGGGAATGCAGTCTGCCCACTCCTCTTACTACAAATTGGTGCCTCAACGTGGTTGACTGACTCCACGTAAACCTGAGAGGGCTTTAAAGAGAATTCTAGACACAAATATAGAATTTAACACAGCTTCTTGCTGTTTGCTGGCAGCTTGTGCAGCTGCTTTAAGAGAGATTTCCTGACTCAGCAATAGCAGCAGGAAAAAAGCCATGCCATTTTACAATGAGGCTCCCTGGGCCCTGCCCGCCAGTGCAAACTCTGGCCACGGAGCATTCCTGGGCTTGGATGTTTGTGTGCCCACTCGGGGTTGGGAACAAAGTAACTGAGACTGTACCTGTGGTTTGGCACCTGCCTGGGCAGGCAGCACAATCAGGTCTACTAGGCGTGCACAGGCGGGAGAGCATGGCAGATTTCTGACACCATACAGAGAGATGTTTCCAGGATGCGCAGTGCTCTGTGTGGCAGATTTGATTGTAACTCAGATAAAAAGCGTTTATATGTTATACACTCATTCTCTGGGTTGGAGTGCTGAGTGTGACTCCTGCCTGGAAGGGGGGCATTGCATGCCAAAGCTCAGAGGCACAAGCAGCTCTGCTATGCTAGTGGTACAGTGAGCACAGCTCAGAGGCACAAGCAGCTCTGCTATGCTAGTGGTACAGTGCGCACAGCTCAGAGGCACAAGCAGCTCCACCATGTTGGACTGGGTGGAACAAGCAGGCAGTACCTGTATTTGACCTGGAATTGTCACAGCTTAGATTCTTAAGAGCTTAGCATTTTAAAAGTGCAAAGTAAAAGTGTTTCTGGACAGTAAAGAATTACAGATTCACAATAGGACAGATTCAGACATAAAAGACCTCTAAATGGGTCACACTGTTGAATAAAGGTACATAGTAGGCTTAAAAGAGAAAAGAAAAAGAGTATAGAGTCAAGAAATAAAGTTAATGCTTTAAAATAAGGGGGTAAAGCCTTTAAAGAGACAGAATACAGATAGTTATAGATTAAAAAAATAATAAGCCACATAAAAATGGAAAACTCACAGAATGTCTGGATTATGTTTATTGTGTTTTCTTTAAATTTTTTGACTGTGAAGGAGCTAACTGCAGAGAGACATTTCATTGTGTGTGCTGCTAAGCCAAACCAGCATGTATATTATAAAGGTATTATGACTTCAAAATTTGGGTTTAAGGATATGATGCATTGGAAAAGAGGTTCTTCTTTTGTTTTCACAGAAGATGAGAACCGGTGGATTGCTTCCAGACCAATAATATGGTTTCATAGACCATGCCTTCCTGAAAGGTCACTGTGAACACCTTCAGAAAATTACTTCACTCAACTGGTGACTGAGATGAACCTAGCACACAGGATACACCATAAAAGGCCTGATTAACAGTGCTCCCATACAGCAGGAAGAAGTTTGGAGAGAAAAACTATGCCCATATTCCCAAATATTGTTTATAAATGTTCTTTTACATTTAAAGGGGGATAGGATATAGATATGAATAATTTGCATTAGTATGGATTTTGCTTTATTGATATAAATTTAAGGTCAGTCTTGTTATATGTATATTTCTGCTCTCAATTAAGGTATTGTGATTGTGCAGTTCATTTAAAAATGTAATGTATAATTAGGAAATATAGGTTGTTAATGGATAATCATTAATAATAGTCAAATTTGTAGTCATGTTAGATTTTTTTAGATGTGCATAGATATATTTCAGATAGGCATTCTTCATATCTTTCAAAGACTCAGAATATGGAATTTAAAATGTTTTAATAACTTAGGGCTTTTCATGACAATGAGACACGTCTGCTCCTGGCAGCACCAAACTACTTCAAGAGGAAGATGAGCATTGAAGAGGCTTCTTAGCCATTTGGGCAAGAAAGTGCTCTTGCCTGGACTGCTGCATAAACTGGACACAAAGAACCCACAGAGAGAGGACTGCTGAAATTGCCTAAAGGTGAGATGAGCCCTTGGGGTTCCTGATTCATGAAAGAGTCTGTGAGACATTCTGCAGGATACAGAAGAAAGTACCTGAACTGTCTTTGAAATTTCCTGCTTCATGGAAAAGTCTGCTGGATACTATGGGCCTGTAGGCTGAAGATGGATGCCCCAACAGTACAAAATAACTTTGGGTGACTGTCCAGGCAGTGAGATGTCTCTGTCATTTCCAGAGTTTTGGAAGTTGCTTACTTCTTGTTTACTTAGGTAATATAATATCTGTCTGGAGTCTTTGATGGAGTTGAAGAATAGATAGATAGGTATAGTTTTCCTTTGTAATGATAAAAGATAAAATAGATATAAATATTGTAACTGTAGTTCTTGCTTGAGAACTGTTTTGTTATATGTAATGTTACTATGTTAAAGTTAAAGCCTTCTTTTTTGTTTAAACAAAAAAAGGAAAAATGGTGTAGGAGGTCCTTCTGCATTTGTGTTGCTTTCATTAAGTTAAATAAAGAAACTGCCTTGGCCTTTTGATAGGACAGGACTTAGATAGGTGGGGAAAAGAGAACGGAGTGCTGGGAAGAAGGTAGTGTGGCAGACGCCATGTTTCTCCTGCCTGAGATGGACACTGGTTAGGAATCTTTCCCGGTAAGCCATGACCTCATGGTGACATACAGATTATTAGAAATGGGTTGAACGAATATGTAAGAGTTAGTCAAGAAGAGGTTAGAACTAATGGGCCAGGCAGTGTTTTAAATGAATACAGTTTCTGTGTAATTATTTCGGGTATAAACTAGCCAGGCACCAGGAACACAGCCTGCCTGCCACTCTTACTACAAGAGTTGATATTGGATTGTTTTGAAATCTATTCCACCGAGGAAATCTATTAAATCCCTTTAGCCTCAAGCAAATTCTCAGACAAGGGCAGAAAGCAGCCACATTCCTTGACAAAACATTACAAGTTAGCCTAGTTGCTAATCTTTGTTACCCTCCAAATCCTCTTGAGCTGAACCTCTGTAGTTCACATTGTTCTCAGCACCATTGTCTTCTAAGATCTTAGTTGACTAGTCTGAACTAACTCTGCTTAGTGTTCAACTGCTTTTCTAATCCAAAGCCCCAAATCTTCTGCATTCCTCTGAAGCCCAGCATGATCAGGTTTATCACAGTGGAAGCCCATGTCCCATTTACTTTTCTATTGCTGTGATAAAATGATATGACTGTGGAAACATGTGAAAGTTTTGATTTGGGGACTTACTGTTTCAGAGCATTAGAGTCCATGATGGCAGACTGTCACATAGTGACAGGAACGGTTGAGACCTCTTATCTTGATCCCCAACTAGGAAGTAGAGAGTGATACTGGGAATGGTGTGAAACATTTTGAAACATTAAAAACTGACCCCTACACCAACAAGGCCACACCTCCTAATCCTTCCCAAAGAGTTCCACCAACTAGGGACCAAGTATTCAAACTTATGAGCCTATGGGGGTCATTTTCATTCAATCCACCATAGCTACATATGCAAGCTTTTTTTATTTAATATTTTCTGAGGCAAAAGTGGATATTATTGGGTATCATTAAATGCCATAGAAGTTCAGGCAACTTTCCTCACATTAAAAAGATAGCATTTTTCTTTTCTGTAACATGGGTAAGAAATTCTAGACTCAGAGGAAGGAATTTAGGATTTTAATCTCTTTTTAGTCTCCATTAGCTTTGAGTCTATTGGAAGCTTGCTTTTTCTTTCTGTGCCTCATGTTCATTACCAAGTAGTGAAGATAATGATGACAAGATCACTTACTCATTGAATTCTGCAAAAACTAGCATGTGCATCCATGCTGTGGTGGTTTGAAAGAAAATGGTTCCCAAAGGGAGTGGCACTATTAGGAGGTGTGACCTTGTTAAAGGAACTGTGTCATTGTGGGGCCAGGCTTTGATGTCTCTTTTGTTTGAGCTTCTCTCAGTGTGAATGTCAGTTGACATCTTGTTGCCTACAAGATGTAGCAGTCTCAATTCCAGCACCATATCTGCCTGCATGTCATCATGCTCCTCACCATGATGATAGTGGACTGACCCTCAGAAACTGTAAGTGAGCCCCCTCAATTAAATGTTTACTTTGTAAGAGTTGCTGTGGTCATGGTGTCTCCTCATAGCCTTGAAAAACTTAACTAAGACATCTGTGGGTATCTCCAGGGAACTCAAAAGCAACTTGTGCTGATGCTATTAGGAAGAACTGGGACCATTCTGTAACTTCAATCCAAAAATACTGCTTATCTGTATTGGCTTTTTGGGACCCTAGTTTATTTGGATGCACACCTTCCAAGGCCAGGATGGAGGGGGGAGGTACCCTGCCCTCTTGTAAGGATGGAGGTGGAGGGAAGAGGGTCAGTGGAGGAGCAGGAGGGGAATGGGAGAAGGGGAGGAAGTGTAAATTTTAGAATGGAAAAATAAAAAAATTAAAAAAAACCAAAATAAATAAAAATCATCCTCAGCAAGAATTTATGGAAAAATGGAAAAAAAAACCAAAAATACTGCATATCTAATTGACAAACAGAGACCTTGTGAATGAAGCCAACCCCCAAGCTGCTCATGTTTTGTGGATTCTATTTTTTCTATCAATGATAAAGCTTATTTTTGGAAGGATGTGTGGAGGGATTTGGGAGTGCTGGTTAGTTCTCTTCTCTTTTTTTAGAATAACCTTACGGGATGTTACATGGTAGTTTCAATGCTAATTTTTCTGTATATACTTAGGTTTTGTTCTCTTCATGACTTTTAAGCTTTAAAATAGCAAAATCTGAAAATAATGCAGAAAATGATGAGGGAAAAGAGTCCATAATTCAGTTACTAAGTTGCAATTCTCTGATTTTCCTATCTTTTCTCCATTATGCAAAACTACTTATATATAGACTGAGATAATAAAAATTTTCTTCATTACTAAAAAAGTGTCCAACAGAAATACAAATGTATAGGATATGCAAGGAACAAATCACAACTCCCCTTTGATCTCACCACTCAGAGAAGACAACTATCAAGAATTTTGTAGCAGTTAACACCCAATCTTTTCCAAATTAATAAAGTAGAATGTCTGCTTTTGCTCTTCCATTCTGACTCTGTCACCTGTTATTGCAAGAACTTTGTTTTACAAAATAAAAAACTCTTTTCAACATCTCTGTTAAGTCATAGGCTTTGCAGGTTCACACACACACAGTTAGCACCATGAGCTGTCAGGAATAGGAGTCACGTTAGAGTCTAGAACACCAGCAAGAACTAAGTGCAGGATGTTGTAAGTATTGCTATCTTATTTTCTGTCTGGAATCTTTTCATCTCACATGAAGACATCGCTTTTGTCTTTATTCATGTCTCTGCTTAAAATGTTTCCTTATTCAAAGTAGCACAACCCACATGCCTGACATTGTAAAGTCCACATTTTAATTCTTCTGTTTGTATACGTTGGTATACCCAACATTACATGAAACATTCAGATTTTAGAATATGAAACAGGGCCTTTTTGATCTTGTTTACCAGAGTCAGAAACACAGTAGAACCTTCATCAATTCTTAGTGTAAGAAGTAATGTCTCCCCAGATGTAACATAGCAAGTTAATTTCCTTGCTCATTCTCTAGCTCTAGGAATGCTAGGGAGAAGTGGTCAAGAGCAGGCAGATTTGCACACCATAATGGTTGGTGATAAAGAGTACACTGAGCAGCAGTGGAAACTTCGTTCTATGCCACGCCAGCACAGCAACTGTTGTTCTTCTGAGCGAGGGAAGTTGGGATTAACACACAGTACAACTTCAGGTTCTGCAGACAAGCCTTTATTCCACTTTCTCACACAGTATATATAGCCCTCAGCAGGGGAGGCCGAGCCAGCAAAAGCAGGAAGCTCATCACCATAACTCACATGGCTTAGGGGTAAACATCCTTAAAAACATTGCTGAAAACAACAGATTGTTTCTGTTTTTAACCAACCATAAGAGTACAAAACAGATCAAGTGGGGGTGTGAAGTCTTGTCCTCAAGGTACCCAACAATTCCCCCCTATTTATTTTAAAAGCATGAGAGTCCCTGTCTTAGGACTCCCCCAGATAGAGACTCTTACCCATCTACGGGAGGCCTTAATCCCTGTCTTAGGTGAGCTCTCTATACCAGGACAGTTGCCCATCATAGGGATCCCTCATGACTTCTACAGCATCTGCAGCCAGACTTGGGGTGCTTCCTGATTACTGGAAGACAGCCCAAGCAACACTTCTTAAGTGACAGTGTGCTATAAGTGGGATTGCCACATAAAGTGGCAGAGAATCCAAAACCAGATAACCCCGATAGCAATATCAGCACAAGTGAGAGCATTCCAGACAATCGCTGGACCCAGTCCCCAAGCTGGGCCATGGCATTCCACCATCTGGATCCAGACACAGCAGGGACCTACATGCTATTAATACTAACAATATGATGATCTGTCTGCAGATATGCACTTAACTGTTTAACCATATCAGAAGCATTTACAACACTAGCAGGTGTCATGTACAAGACATTTGTTGCAGGAGCCAAAGGGAATCCACATGCTCCTGCAATAGTGCAGTCTTTTAATTCAAATTCAAAAGTCCAAATCCAATATGAGAGTCCAGAGCACTCCGTGTCTGCAGGACCCTGCCAACCTCCCCAGACAGCAGTCTCTGCAGTCATAGCTGTCTGCAAAATGGCAACTCCAGCAACCATAGCAACAGTGGCAGTGACAGCAATAGCAGCAACAATTGCAGCTGTTATCCCAAAGTCTCGCCACTGTCGATAAAGGATGATTTCCTGACATTCTTGAGACACCAGCACCGGCAGAGAAATTACAGCAGGCACCCGAATGACCAGAGCTCCATCAGAACCATAGCTTGCAGATTCTGGAAGAACAAACAAGAACACCAGCCCCCAAAGTGCCACTCCACAACACAAAGAAAAATGGGGCAAGAACGCAAGCAGAAGATCGACTAGTCATATTGCATCCAGCAGTATAATTTATCTTTAGAGAGGTTTCAAAAAGATCTGTTTGGTTAAAACTGGCAGTGGCATTAAACACAATTACTTATACCCGGGAAAGGTGGAATTTTTCATCACAGGCCTATGGCCATACCACCACATGTCTTTCCTACCTTTTAACAAATCAGGCTCTTGAGTGATATATTCTCCCCACATAACTGTGGAGTGGAGATTAAAATCTCTATCAGCATTCCAATATCGAGGAGCAGACTTGAGACCATAGGTCAAATCTTCTTTCAGGATGGGATGCAGTATTTTTCTAAATCTTATCACCCTACTATGAGTATGATTAATAGAAGCATTATGCAATAATAAACATCCATGATGAAAGGAGGACTCCTTCACCAATGACAGGTTACTAAGATTAATAAAACAAAGAGCCTCCATTAATGGAAAGGCAGCTGTAATGTTTCCCTGTTCTGGATCAACTCGGGCTGAAGCTGTCCCCACTGTTATGTTGCTAGCAAAAAGTGAGGGAAAGAGGGGACTATTTTTACTAACTGGCATTAAAAGTGGGGAGTTTCTCACCACACTCCCCATCACCCGTGATTCTGTTGTTGTTACCAGAGTCATCACCTGAAGCAGAAGGAGTGTCATGGTCTTCATCCTGGGTCACCGGCCTTATGCACTGCTCTGGCACCCAAATTGGTTTATCAACTCCTGGAGGAAAAACACATACAGCCCCCTCACCTTTGCCAACAAGGGGGTTGGTTCCATCCATCTTCCTGTTTGCAGATCTTTCCAATGAACCCATCCTAGGCTCTGAGCCCTAACTTGTGTATGGTGCTCCATAGGCGAGCACCCTTCAGCATCCCTTCAAAAAATTCAAAATAAAGAGAATGGTGGATAACTGAATTGCCAGGGAGAATATGAACTCTCTCCTATTTATTTTTGAAAATATTGCTTGAGGGTCTGATTGGCTCTTTCCACAATTGTTTGACTCATTGGGTTATACAGGATGCCTGTTTTATGGGAAATTTCATAGAATAAACAAAAGGATAAACATTTTTTGCTGATATATGCTGGGCCATTATCTGTCTTAATAACCAAAGCAGATAGGCAGTGTGCAATGGCACTTTTTGCTCATTCTCCCGAATGCAAAGATGTGAAAATTACTCCTGAAAAGGTGTCTACTGATACATGGAAAAACTTAAGTTTCCCTGCAGCAGGCAGGTGTGTAACATCCATCTGCCCAATGGGCCCCCCTTTTACATCATGGGAAATTTCCTGGTCTGGTGGTAGCTCCCTGAGGGAGCTGTGGTTTGTTTTTTTCTCTTTTTTCCTCTCTCTCTCTCTCTCTCTCTCTCTCTCTCTCTCTCTTAAATGTCCAGGGGCACCACAGTTAGAGCAGGTTTTATCCCCAGTTGTCCAGGGTCCTCACTCAGGCCTGATGGAAGTGGCAATCACCTGTCCCTGAATGAAGTGCCCATCAATATCCTGGCCGATCCAGTTGTACTCAGTTAAGTTTTTTGCCTTATGTGGCCGCAAGGCTTCCTTACAGTATTTTGCATTCTCAAATGCCAGCTGCTTAACTATGGGCATAGCTGTGGTCACATCACCAAACAATCTCCCTGCCAACTGCAATAGCCTATCCACATAGTCCTGAAATGGTTCTGAAGGCCCTTGTAAAACTTTTGACAGCTGATCCACTGTGGCCTTGTTTGTCAGGGCTTTCCAAGCTTTGGTAGCCGCAGCTGCCATCTGGAGATATACGTCAGGATCGAGCACAATTTGATTGGCCAAGTCAGCATAAGCTCCTGCTCCAGTTAGAATGTCTAGATTGCGCTGTGCGTGTCCTGCTTAAGCATTTAACCTAGCCGTTTGCAAGCAATTTTCTTGATATTTTCCCCTCCACAATAAATAATCTCCTCCCAATAGTACTGCACAGCATAGCTGCTGCCAATCACTAGGTATAAGATTCAATGCCACAAAAGATTCTACCATGGCAAGAGTAAAGGGGGCCTGAGTGCTGTATGCCACCACGGCCTCTTTCAATTGCTTCATCTCCTTAAAGCTCAAGGCCACATGTTGTCTCAGCATCTGTCCTGGATTGTTCAGATTAGGTACCTCTATGACCAGAGCAACTGTGTGCTGAGGCTAAAAGCACACACCTCCTCTTCTTCCTGAGCCCTCTTCAGCCTCCCACTCATCTGTCAGTCCCCAACAGGACTCCCTCCTTCCCCAATCCTCATTATAAGCAGGTGGGGGTGAGGGCCCACATAAGGAATACTTTGCCTTACAGTGCTTCAGCCTTTTCTGAAGTACCTTAATTTCCTGTGTTAGCTGTTCTTCCTCAGCAGATAAATTATGCTCTGCACTAGAGCTGAGGCTTTCTTCCCCATTTTCTGACTCAGAGGTTATTGCTATCTGGTATTGTGCCCAAAAGTGGGCAGACTTTGGTGCTAGCCTTGGTCCTGCACCAGATTCCAAAGTTCCCCCTGGTACCCCTGACATTTCCTTTCGGTCCCTATGTGACTCCTCCAGGGATCCTCTGGACCAGCGAGTCTCCTCCTCCTGTATTTCTTCAAGTATTTCTTTAGCCATGGTGACCTCCAGCCTCACTTTCACTTTATCAGGAAGTAGGGCATCGCGGGCCAGGCACCATAGCAATAGGTAGATATAGGAACACTATTGGCACCCTCCTTTTGCAGTCGTTTCTGAAAATCTCTTTTTACCTGTTTCCAATTGGAGATGTTCAAACCTCCACCTGTCAAAAACCATGGGCTTGCTGCGGCTATATTCTTAAGAAAATCCTCTATAGTTCTCTGTTTGACCGCGGTTCCTTGCTGCTCTAACAATTTAGATATCTGATATATCAGTTCTCTCTTACTGCTTGTGGATCCATTTTACCCCAATCCGTTCTTATTGGCCTAGGATGACCCCATCAACTACACCTTCTTTCTCAGATCTCGGTGGGACCTCCACTTCGCTATGCCAGCATGGCAACTGTAGTTCTTCTGAGCAAGGGACGTCAGGATTAACACACAGCACAACTTCAGGTTCTGCAGACAAGCCTTTATTCCACTTTCTCACACAGTATATATAGCCCTCAGCAGGGGAGGCCAAGCCAGCAAATGCAGGAAGCTCATCACCATAACTCACATGGCTTAGGGGTAAACATCCTTAAAAACATTGCTGAAAACAACAGATTGTTCCTGTTTTTGTTCCTGCTTTCAACTAACCACAAGAGTGCAAAACAGATCAAGTGGGGGTGTGAAGGCTTGTCTTCAAGGGACCCAACAGTTCTACTGATGAGATTCTAGAAAATCCTTTTCCTACCAGGTACAGGATTGGAGTTCCAAAGGCCAGAAAGTTCTTGAAGATCTTTTCAGTTGTTCATAAGGCCTAATAAAACCAGCTCGTTTTCCTTAATAAGGCTGAAGAGAAAACTAAAATAGATAATTTAGAAACTGCCAAACTTTTTAGATAAGAGAGACTCTTAATTATGGTTAACAGTATTTTTGTTTACATGACATTCTTCATCCCAAAGAAATTTCTGACCATTCTATTTATCATCATTTATTTTCAACAATAGAATAATAGCAATTCATATGATATGGGAGAGAAAATGCCATTTTTTCTGAAAAATTAATTTGTCTTACACTGATGTTTTAGTTTTCTGGGATCCCTTAGAGTACAGTTTTCAGACTGTGGAGTTGGCTAGATATTCTAAATAGTACTTCAGGCCCAGTTGTTGCAGGAGAATTGTCTGTATTCTGTCAATCATGTTTTAAATAAATGCTGATTGGCCAGGCAGGAAGTATAAGTGGCACAACCAGACAGGAAGTAAAGGTGGGGCAATGACAACAGGAGAATGCAGGGAAGGAGGAAGCCCATTCCTCCCCAGTCCTGCCCAGACCACCGAAGAAGCAGGATGTGACCTGTCCCGCTGAAAAAGGTACTGAGCCATGTGGCTAACATAGATAAGAATAATGGGCTATATAAGTTATAAGAGCTAATAAGAAGCCTGAGCTAATGGGCCAATCAGTTTATAATTTATGGAGACCTCTGTGTGATTTTCTTTGGGGCTAAATGGCTGTGGGAACTGGGCAGGACAGAAACCCCAACAAGCACGCCCTCATGCTACACCCAGTTCCTATCATTCCAGTTTTATTTGGTGGTAGATTGTCATAGAAAATTTTAGGACAAGATACTGAGCCATGTGTAACTCTGGGCTTACAAGTCAGGTGACATTATTTGATTACAGCCTGTATATTCTGACACCAGATTTGAACATTGCTAATAGCATTTGCTCATGTTTTTTTGTCAAAAAACCAAGAGTTCTGTGTCCTAAGAGCTAAGTTTTTACTCAATTTTGTTTACTAGTGGTATTACTAATGCACATTGATGTGAATTCATGCTATCATAAACTTTGATGCTAATAAGTAGTTTGCACTCTGGGTAAACAAAGATGAAAAATAAGTGATACAGGTACAATAATTTGTTGCTTAATATATGTACAGGAATTTCTCTTTTGATAAACAAAATCTTTTAAACATTCCTCTAGCATGGGGTATATATGAAGTTAATATTTAATAGTTACATGAGAATGATTCTTCTGGTTCCTTACTTAAATGTCATTAGACCATGTTCTGATCAATGAAGCATTTACAAACTCACCTTAGGAAGAAAAGGGCAGATTAGCCTTTACATAATAACTGATTTCTTGGTGGAAATGTTTTGATGAGGAATACTGGAGTCAAGGTGACAGTTTTTCTCCCTCCTAGACTTTGGGTTCTAGATTCCTAACCACATGAACCAATTAGTCAACTAGAGCTTAACTTGCAGAGTCTAGGATGGTTTAAAGAAATATTAGATTTCCTGTAACATGAGTTACATGGGCTTTCTTATTTTCACCTACAAGACTGAATTACATTTTAAAAAAAAAGAGAAATGTTTCCTTTTCATTTTGGTAGGAATAGAATCTTTTTGGGGGAATTACTAATCTCAGAGAAAGATTAGGACATGAGGAGGAACTAAAGAAAGTATGCATGAGTTAAGAATCCAAAATTTCTGCGAAGAATCTCATGACTCAGCATTTGCAGGTCTAGGCAGAAGATCAACAAGGCAATTTAAGATTTGAGCACAATAAATCAACTAGACATAATATGCATCTATAGAGTCCTCCATGTAACAACAGACAGAATACATACCTTCCTCAGATCCACCAAAACATTCCAAAGAATAGACCACATGCTGAGCCATAAAATAAGTCCCATTAAATTGAAAGAGTTGTGATCATACAAAGTATAATCTCTAACTACAATAATTATAAATGAGTATCAGAAAGCAGTTTATAATATTCCTAAACATATGGATGAAAGTTAAAGAGACCATTTAAAGACACAGTCAAGAAAATTAGGAAATCCATTTTATTAATGGATTTTGTTTATTACAAAAATGAGATGAAGTAATAAAGAACTCTCACAAAGTAACTACCTCACTTTCTACTTTAAAATAAGAAAAACAATGAAAAAAACTAATCTTAAAACAAAAATAATAAGGAAAATAATAAAGATAAAAAGAAATAAATGAAAGAGAGAATGAAAAATCAATTAAGTCAAGTATGCTAATTCTGTAAAACCATGAACAAAATTGACTACAGTTATCCAGAAATCTGCAAAACAGTACTGAAAGCAATTTGAGTTAACATATAAAAGACAAAATATCCTGTGTACATGGATTAGAAGACGTCTTCCTGTTGGTAAGCTGGCAATGTATCTGAGTTGATCTACATATTTGCAAAGTAATAAACTGGGCTTAAACTTTGCATGGAAATTCAAGGAAACCAAAATAATCAAGAGTGTTGAAAAACAAGTTTCTCAACTTCAAGTTGAGAAAGCTACAAATAGTCAAAACAGAAGTTGTACTGCTGTAAGAATGGACATATGGATCAAGTGACTAGAGTTGACGCTCATTAATACCCCTCCAACACATTTGCAATCAGTTGGCAGAGTGGAAAAATAATTAAGTAGAGAAAAACATAGCTATTTCAATAAATAACACTGGAATACATGGCTGATGTATTCCAAAGAGTGGAGTTGAACACATATATTTCACACTACATATAAAAAATAAGTAAAAGTGGAATAAACTTAAGTGTAGGGACAAAATGTATAAGACATACAGAAAGCTTGTCATCATTGCCTTGGTAATAATCTCTGAAATTTGATACTAAAAGCATAAATCACTACACATCAATAATGACTGGATTCATCAAAACTGAAATTTCTAGGAATGCAAAGATGGTCCAGCTAATTATGTACTACAGTATGGTTTGCGAATCGGGCAAGGGCCTTGAGATTGAAACACACACACACACACACACACACACACACACACACACACACACACACACACACACAGAAAGAGAGAGACAGAGACAGAGAGAGAGAGATAGGGGGTGCCAAGAATGCCCCTTTATTGTGTTCCAGGGCAATTACATAGGGTCTCCTTGATTAAATGGTCACGCCCTAAGTCTCAGCTGCAAGCCCACCAGAATTCACTCCCCTGTCATCAGGAACTCCTGAGGGTCTCGTGCTCAGAGCAGCTGCAAAACAAGTTGTTTGCTCAGAGCAGCTGCAGGCATAGGAAAACAAGTTGTTTCCTCTGGCAGGCAGGGGGTCACAGGAAATTCAGGGTCTGGGGGTCCACAGTCCCCAATATCTCCCCCTTTTCTATATAATTAGACCAAGGTTCTGGACTGGCCTGGGCGTAGCACAAATATGATAGAAGGAAGGAGAGCACCCAACCATATGCAAATCCCACAAGAAATCCAACTGCTCTTTTTATCGGCTACAAGATAGTCACAGCAGCCGTCTGGCTGATGACACTTCTGGCTGCCACAGAGGAGGCTGCAGTGGTGACAATAGCGGCCACTACAGCCGCGGTGATCCCGAAGTTTCAGCCCGGATGGCTCAGCACCAGCTGATTAGTGGCTGTCGTAAATGCTCGAACTTCAGATCCTCCTGCCTCTGCCTCCTTCAGCAAATCCTACCAGCGTGAGCCACCGCATCTAGCTGGGTGGCTCCATCAGGCTGGGCACTGACTGGGCTAGGGCAACCCACCTCCTGCTGCTGCTGGGAGCCGGGGTGGCAGGCAGGCTTGGGGACCTTCTGTGGCTACTGTGAGTGTCCCTCAGGTCCTGTAGGAAAGCTGGCCACTTGCGCTGCAAACTCTTGGGCATACAGAGCTGGAGACAGCTGCCATTCTTGCTCCATGCGACAAGGTTTGGGCAGCTCCAGCCTGCCTCCGCTCCAGAACTTGTTGCTGAAGTTGCAGATGCACCTCGATTCCACCATGGCTTCTGGCACTACCGCCTATGGCATCTCCCTAGGCCCCACAACCTCCAGTAAACAATCATGTAGGGAATTTGAATGTTGTTCCCTCTAAACTGCTTCCTGCTATTAGTTGGGTGAAATAATTTTGGGGAGGTATTCACAGCATCCTTTGGGTGGGTCTTGGTCCATCAAACCACCTTAATCTAGAATGATTCTGTGGAAACAAAAGCAGAAGCTCTTTTCCAAAGCAACAAATCCTTAGACCCATATTTTAAAGTCAGGATACCTTTCTTAGAAATCCCCAGAATCATACATCTCTCTGCAATCCAGATTCTCTGTGCACATTCCATCTTTTCAAGGCCTTCAATTCACCCTCTCGTCTCCTCTTTATTACTTTCTTGCTAGCCAGTCTTCTGGAGGGCATCCCTCAGAGAGTCCCTAGTTCCCGATCTCGGCTGTGCCTCCTGTGGTGCCTGCACCACCTGGAACCACTACTGGGCAAGAGTCTGGAAATGAAAATACACATAAACACATACCTATCTTCAATTCACCCTCACCATTCCTGAGGGTGATCTCTCAGGGATCCCTAGTTCCCCATCTTGCTGGGGGCCTCCATTCATAGTACAATACCAGCTATATGCACTATGGTATGGTTTGCAAGTCGGGCAAGGGCCTGGAGATTGAAACACACACACACACACACACACACACACACTCACACACACACAGGGGTGTGTGTGCTAAGAATGTCCCCTCATTGTGTTCCAGGACAATTTATATAGGGTCTCCTTGACTAAATGGCCACACCCTAAGTCTCAGCTGCAAGCCCATGAGAAACCACTCCCCTGCCATCAAGAGCTTCTGAGGGTCTCATGCTCAGAGCAACTGCAAAACAAGTTGTTTACTCAGAGAAGCTGCAGGCATAGGAAAACAAGTTGTTTACTCTGGCAGGCATGGGGTCACAGGAAATTCAGGGTGTGGGGGTCCACAGCCCCCAACATCTAACTACACAGTCATGAAACTTTGAGTTCAATCCCAAGCATCCATGTCCCAATCCCAAGAGCTGTCATGCATGCTTGTAATCTCAGTTATGTGAAACATGAAAGAGATAGATGTATGGAGTTTGGGAATAAGTAGTATAGTTTAAATGGTGATCTCCAGGTTCAGTAAGAAACCTTGTTTCAAAGCATAAAGTAGAGATTACATAAGTAAGAAAATTGAATTTGACCTCTGACCTCCACAAACTTGCAAGCGCACGTACCACGTGTATTTGCACTCATGCACAAAAAAACACATTTATACTCATGCTAAGAAACAATACGAAGACTGAGACTTTTGTTCTACAAAGAACACTATCAAGAGTAAAAGGACAACTTAGTGAATGGGTGAAGATAATTACAGATTACAGATCTTAAAAGGGTATGTATATAGAATGTATAACGGACTCTTACAATTCAATAGTAAGCTGGCAAATAGTCCCATTAAAAAAAATGGTGAGTGTTCTGAGTATGTATCCAAAGATCATACACAAATGGCAAGTCAAAGCCATAAAGAGCATCGCTTTGCACTTACTTACTGGGGTAAGTAAAATAATGAAAATGATAGTCAAAGTATTAGCAAAGATAAGGGGAATCTGAGAAAATCAACACTTCTGTTAGACAGTCTAGAAGTTTTTCAAAAGGTTGAGCTTACAGTTATGCTTTACCAATTTAATTTATTGAAATGAAAACATTTGCATACATATGAAAAGTTGCACATGAACGATTCAGCAACAGCATTAATAACAGCCCCCAAGGAAGGAATGCATGAGCTCTATCTTAGTTAAGGTTTCTATTGCTGTGAAGAGACACCATGGTTATGGCAACTCTTAAAAAGGAAAACATTTAACTGGAGTGGTTCACTTACAGTTTTAGAAGTTCAGCCATTATCATCATGTGGAGATCATGGCCACATGCAGATAGACGTGGTGTTGGAGTAGCAGAGAGTCGTACATATTGCAGTCAACAGGAAGTCCATTGACATACCGGGTGGTGTCCTGGGCATGGGAAACTTCAAAGCCTGCCCCCATAGTGACACCCTTCCTCCAACAAGGTCATACCTACTCTAACAAAGTCACACCTTGCCATGGACCAGCTCAGGAGAGCCACTCAGACCGTGGGAGAAGCAGGGTCTTGGTACTCAGGAAGGCACGTGGTCGGCAATGACAGACACAACGCACAAGAGAGTGGTTTGGATCTGCTGTGATTTTACTGAATTCATGTTTTCATTATATAGTATTCAAACAAAGAACCAATCAGAAGGTCATGTATCATTAGTTGGCACAGTATGAAAGCTTCTTTTAGTCACATCAGCGATTTTTAAGAAAAGCATATAATCAGGAATAGGTGTTAGACATAAGACATCCTTAGAAGAGGAACTCTTGTCCTTGGGAATGTAAACCTCAGACAAGTGGTTTCATTTTATCTAGGAATAGAAAGCTTCTGTTTCATTAGCTATCATGGCCCTTCCTCTTTCTAACCCTTTCTTTATCTCATCTAGTGACCAAATATGCCTAATCAGTTCTCTGCATCTGCTGAAATACACTTTTTTGTACCTTCTTATGCAGCAGACACCATGGGGGTTGGGATCTAGCAAGCTTATCCATAAAGTTCAAAGTATAACATAACATTCTTTGTCCATCAACGTTAACCCATCTCTTCCCTTGCTCATCATACCCCATGTATGACAAGGGTTCTGCTGTAGTCTTATACATTCCCATACTGTGTTTCCCTATCCCAGAGCTGTTCCTGAAGAGATAATCCTTGTCTTGTAGATATATAGAATATCATTATTATACAAGAGATTGTGCAAAGCCCATATCCCGCATAGCCAGCTAATCGAGAAACCCATCTATGTCTCAGTGGTGGCTAATACCGGGCCGTCTGCCACTGACTTCCAGGAAGCCTAGTCCCATAGGACATGTAGCTCCCGTCTGGCATAATGACGTATGTCATGTCACACGGACGACACTGGAGTTGGTGTGGCAACACCTCTTAATACTGCCACTCCCTATGAGATTACGGGTGCCAGTTAAGTTCAAACTATCACAAGCTCTAAATGTCCATCACTAAAGAATGGACAGATAACACGATTAATACCAGCCATGCAGGTAAAGATTTTTCAGCAGTAAAAAGGAATGTAGAGTTGATAAATGTTAAATACAGCATGGAATGTTGAAAATTGTTCAGAAGATGAAAGAAATCAGCCACAGAAGTCTACCTGCCATGTGCTTTTATTGATTTGAAAAGTCCAGCATATGCAAATTACTAGAAGTAGATTACTGGTGACCTCAGCTTAGGAGAATTTGTGAGGGCATTGCTGACCAGAACATGTATCTTAAAGTGACCAGAATATTCAACTTTTTAAATATATATTTTTATTGTTTGAAGTTAAAATATAATTGTGCCCTTCATTTACTCCCTAAAGCCCTTCCCATGCACTGTTTTGCTCTTTCAAGTTCATGGCCTCTAATTCTTTTTATCATTGTTATACAAACACATACATAAAATATTCAATAGAACCTGCTCAGTCCGTATAAAGTAACTTGTATGTATATGATTCCAGGGCTGACTACTTGGTGTTGGATAACCAGTTTAAGGGCTGGAAGGCTCTTTCCCCACCTTTCAGCATTCTTTAGGTGCTGGTAGTTTTTTGTCAATGGCTGAGTCCCATGAGCTTTCCCCCTATGTTAGCGTGTCTGTTGGTGTTGCCATTGTTTGGGTCTTGTTTAGGCAGTCATGTTGATGAGACTTCATGGACATAACTCTTCTAACATTTCTGGGAGAAGAAATCTCACAGAAAACTTCCTGGATCTTATATTATTTCTACCCTGTCTTCTGAAATGACTCCTGAACTTTGGATTCAAGAGGTGTGTTGTGGATGTATCAGTTCATCATCATTTTTTCTTTTCATTTTGTTTGCTTATGGTTTTCTCCAGCAATCTGTCCATTGCAAAGAGACCTTTTTTTGGTGATGGAGAAAATTATACTTAACAGAGAGTATAATGATAAATATTTAGAACAGAGTTAAGATTATTCTGGTTTAGTGAAGTGGTGGTTTTAAGTTCTCCCCAAGAACCTTTGCTTCACCAACCTCAGGTAGGTAGCTAGGTTTCCAGTACCAGATACAATTTCCCTCTTGTTGACAAGGATTTAAGTTCAGTTAGAGAGCTATTGATTACCACCAAGGTATGCATGCCATTATCACAGGGAGGTAACCAAGAACAACAGCCTATGTTTGGGGAGTCTCCTGGAGAAAACAGACCAGCAACTCAACAGGCGGCTTCTTATACTGTTGGCTTTTGTTGTTGCTGCTGCTGGATAGTCTATGGCTCTTGGGGGAAGCACTGTCAGCCCAGATGTGTAATTTTTATTTAATCAGTGAATGTACATGTATACACATACTTACATGTATTATATATATTTTTATGTAGGCAGATGATATGGATCTTTATGAATCTCTAGACATACTTACTGTTATTTTGTTCTCCTCTTCCTTTTTCTGTATTTATTTCCCTCCCCTTTCCTATTAAACCCACCCCCATTTTCTTATTTTCTGATTCAAATCTCTTGTACGTTGCTTTCTCACTCTCTATTGTATTGCCCCCTTTCCATTTTAATTTTCTTCATTTTTGAAGTTACTCTAGGGTGTATGCCCATGTCTGAAGATTTGGAGCTAGGAAGCTCAGACTGGAGAGAAAATGTAATATTATCTTTCTGGGTGTGGGTTACTTCACTCAATATGAAATTTTCTAGTTTCACATATTTCAATGTGAATTTCAGGATTTCATTTTTCTTTACTTTTTTCCAAAGTGCATATCAGTCACATTTTTATTATCCATTCCTTACTTGAAGGACATTTAGATTGTTTACACTCCCTAGCTATTGTGAACAGAGTTGCCTTATCTGTGGAGTGAGATGTGGAACCGTGAGACCTTTGGGTGTCTGAGAAGGAGTTGCATAGTGGGATCTTATGGGAGATTTATACTTAGCTTTATAACTAAAATCACACTGATTTCCAGAGAGTCTCACCCAGTTTGCAATCCCATCAACAGCAGATGAAGTTGGTTTATTGTCATGGAAAGTATTAAGGACTTGGGACTCCTTTTTCTCCATATCACCAAGCTGTTGAATATGAGGTAAAATGTCCAATTGTTGGCTTAATTTGGAAGAAGCAAGCTTTCTCTAAGTTATATAATGCTCCTAACTCATAAACTCAAAGGACAGGTATGCCATCGCATTTGTGGTACATTGCTAAGTGCCCCTTCATACTGTTCACTGCTTTCTTTTGGTCCAGACAAGGCTTCACTGGATGGTGACTCCTGCATGCTGAGGACTTGCTTCCCCCACAATGGCCTGATTCATTCCTTCAAACGCTTATTACACAGTGTACTTTCTCTTTTTATCTAGAGCCCGGACAGCTTTCCGAAGGCTGACATCAGCATCATGTTGGCTTCTGTGCAGCTGGCGAAATCCGCTCTCAGTTCTATCATCAAGGGCTTAAACAGCCCAACAGAAAGCCAATTAGACCCATTCCCACTCTGTGCAATATTTGTCGTTAGCACTCAGCTGAGACTTGGCAACCGTCAGTAGAAGCAGGAGATAATTTGTTTGGATTAGACTGGTAGTCACCTCAGAGATGTTTTAGTCCTCATTCGTTGGGCAGCTGTGGTCTCCAGCCAAATTGGACCCATAAATGATTTGGGCAAATCTGTCTCATAAATAACGCAGGGAATAGAACCACTGCTGTTTATTTTTGAAGTTCACACTTAAATCAATCTGTATCAATACAGTGTTATTGGCATTCCACCTGCTTCCAATGAATTCCAATTTACATAAGCTATTCAGAAACATAAAGCTGCATATCTGCTTAGAAGGAAATTCTCACTGTGTTTAATACAGATTTTTTCTTTTCTTTATGTATTAAGTTTAGTAACTTTAATTTTATTTCACTTTTATTTTTGTTGAAAACAGATTCTTCTCTCATACAGCACATCCCTACCACAGTTTCTCATCCCTCCTCTCCTCCAAGATTCTCTCCCCTCTTACCTGCTCTCCCACATCTACGCTCCCCACACCTGCCAGTTTCCTCTTCAAATAAGTGCAGGCCTCCAAGAGAAAACAGTCATATAGGACAGAACAACATGCAATAAGACAAGAGTAAGGGTATGAAGGATAGACAAGGCAACCCAATAGGAGGAAATGAGACTCAAGAGCAGGCAAAAGAGTCAGAGATAAACCCTCTCCCTCTGTTAGGATTCTCAAAGAACACCAAGCTAACAATCCTAACATATACACAGAGGACCTGGTGCAGACCCATGCAGGTCCCATGCTTGCTGCTTTAGTCTCTATAAGCCTATGTGGGTCCTGCTTAGTTGCTTTGGTGGGCCATGTTCTCCTGGTGTCCTCCATTCTCTCTGATTGCTACATTATTTTCTTTCCTTCTTCCATGGGGTGCCCCAATCTTCAAGGGAAGGGACCTCCAATTAGGCTGTATGTGCATAATGTCTGACTACGGGGCTCTACATCCGCTTCCATCTGCTGCTGAAGGAAGTCTATGTGGAGATGGCTGGACAAGGCACCAATCTATGGGCTATTTAGTCATCTCCATGGGATTCCCTCCCAGGCAACAACTCAACCAAATGCAGCCCAGTTCCACCACTAGAAACCTTGCCTGGCTACAAAAGATGGCCAGTTCCGATGCTGTATTCTCCATTATTGGGAATCCTCACAACGGTCACCCTCACAGATTCCAGGAAGTTTCCACACCTCTCCAGTGCTCCCACATTCCAGCTATCTCTCCCAGTGTTCCCTGCCTCCGTCCTCTCCCATTCTTCCTGCTCCCATCCCTACCTGCTCCCAGACCACCCTCAAAATTGTTCTATTTTCCCTCCCTAGAGAAGTTCCTGTGTTGCCACTAGAGCCGTCCTCTTTACCTAACCTCTCTGGGCCTGTGGATCGTAGCATGATTATCATTTACTTAATAGCTAACATCCACTTATAAGTAAATACATATATTTGTCATTCTGGGTCTGGGTTATCTCACTCAGAAAGGTTTTCTTCTAGTTATGTCTATTTACCTGCAAATTTTATGATGTCATTTTTAAAAAGAACTAAATATCACTCTTTTGTGTAAATGTACCACATTTTCTTTATCCATTATTCAGTTGAGGGACATCTAGGTTGTTTCCAGTCTCTGGCTATTATGAATAGAGCTGGACTGAACATAGGTGAGCAAGTGTCTTGTGATATGATGGAACATCCTTTGGGTATATGCCCAGGAATGATATAAATGGGTCTTGAGGTAGATTGCTTCCCAATTTCCTAAAGAACTGCCATATTGATTTCCATAGAGGCTGTACAACTTTGCACTCCCACCAGCGATGAAGGCATGTTCCCATTGCTCCACATCCTCACCAACACAAGCGTCACTTGTGTGACTGATTTTAGCCATTCTGACAGGCATATGATGGAATCTCTAAGTAGTTTTGATTTTTATTTCCTTGATGGCCAAGGATGTTAAGCATTTTTTAAGTGTTTCTCAGTCAGTTGTGATTCCTTTATTAAGAAATCTCTGTTTAGATCTTTAATTTTTTTGGGGGGGTTGGTTTTGATTTTTTTAAAACAGGGTTTCTCTGTGTAGCTCTGGATGTCCTGGAACTCACTTTGTAGATCCGGCTGGACTTGACCTCACAGAGATCCACTGCCTCTGCCTCCCTGATTGCTGGGATTAAAAGCAAATGCCTGGCTCTACCTAAATTTTAATTGGATTATTGTGGTTTTTGTTTATTTATTGGATTGTTTGTTTTTGATGTCTAATTTTTTGAGCTCTTTATATATTTTGCATTTTAGACCTCTATTGGATGTGGAGTTGATAAAAATCTCTTCCCATCTTGTAGGCTGTCTCTCTGTCCTATTGATGGTGTCCTTTGCCTTACAAAAGCTTTTCAGTTGCATGAGGTCCCTTGTATTAATCATTGAACTTAGTGCCTGTGCCATTGGTATTTTGTTCAGAAAGTTGTCTTCTGTAACAATGTGTTCAAGGCTATTCCCCACTTTCTCTTCTATCAGGTTCAGTGTATCCGGTTTTATGCTGAGGTCTTTGATCCACTTGGACTTGAGTTTTGTGCAGGGTGATAAATATGAGTCTATTTGCATTCTTCTATATGCAGACATTTACTTTGGTAAGCACCATTTATTGAAGCTGCTTTCTTTTCTTCCAGTGTGAATTCCTGGCTTCTTTATAAAAATCAAGTGTCCATAGGTTTGTGGATCTATGTCTTGGTTTTCAACTCTATTCCATTGATCAACATGTCCACTTTTTAAAATGTCAATTTCATTTTTTATTACTATGTTTCTATAGTATAACTTGAAATCAGGAATAGCAATACCTTGAACAATTCTTCTACTGTTCAGTATCCTTTAGCTATCCTGTTTCTTTGTTAGTTTTTTAATATGAACTTGAGAATCATCCTTTCAAGGTCTGTAAATAATTGTGTTGGAATTTTTATGGAAGTTTCATTGAATCTGTAAATGACTTTCCTTAGGATGGCCATTTTTACTGTGTTAATCCTAGCAACCCACGAGCATGGGAGATCTTTCCATCTTCTGACACCTTCTTCAGCTTCCTTCTTCAGTGGCTCAAAATTCTTATAATACAAGTTTTTCACTTGCATTTTAAACATTCAGTTTGGTTATTTCCTGCCTTCCACTCCTCTTGGGCCTGCTTACTTCTTTTTGTTCTATAACTTTCAAGTGTTCTGTTAAGCTTCTAGTATAAGATCTCACCAATTTTTATGTAGGCACTTAGTGCTATGATCTTTCCTCTTAGCACTGCTTTCATTGTGTCCCGTAAGGTCGGGTATGTTGTGTACTACTATTATTGAATTCTAGGAAGTCTTTAATTTCTTCATCTATTGCCGCCTTGACCCAGCAGTCATTCAGTAGAAAGTGGTTCAGTTTCCATGAGTTTGTAGGCTGCTGTTATTTCTGTTTTTTGTTGAAATCCAGCTTTAAACCATGATGGTTAATAGATGTAGGAAATTATTTCAATTTTCTTGTATCTGTTAAGGCTTGCTGTGTGACTGAGTTTCTTGGGGTTCCTTTTGCTGTGAAGAGACACCATAGCCACAGAAACTCTTATAAATTACAACAGTTAGTTTGGGTGGTTCACTTACAGTTCAGAGGGTCATTCACTTATCATCATTGTGGACATGGCAGCAGGTGGGCAGACATGCTGCTGGAGAAGTAGCTGAGAGTCCTACCTCATGCAGGCAATAGGTAGTGGTCTGCTTCCCTGGGAATGGCTTGAGCATATATGAGACCTCAAAGCCCACCTCTACAGTAACACACTTCCTCCAACAAGGCCACAGCGACTCCAACAAATCCACACCACTCCCTTTGAGGGCCATTTTTTTTTTCTCAAACTACCACACTGAATATATGGTCAGTTTTGGAGACTGTTCCAGGAGGTGCTAAAAAGAAGGTATATATTCTTTTTTGTTTGGTTGCAATATTTTGTAGATATTTGTTAGGTCCATTCGGTTAATAATGTCAGCTAGCTCCAGTATTCTTTGTTTAGTTTTTTTTCTGGATACTCTGTCCATTGGTGGGAGTGGGGTATCAAAGTCTATCAGTATGTGATGGCCAATATGTGATGTATGCTGTAGTAGTGTTTCTTTTACAAAAGTCGGTGTCCTTATGTTTGGGGCATAGATGTTAGTGGAAATGTCATCTGAGTGGATTTTTTCTTTGATGAATATGTCGTGTCCTTCCCTATTTCTTTTGATTAATTTTTGTTTGCAGTCTATTGTATTTGATATTAAAATGGCTATACCAGCTTAATTCTTAGGTCCATTTGCTTAGAATATCTGTCTCCAATCCTTTGCCCTGAGGTAATGTCTGTCCTTGATGTTGAGCTATGCTTCTTGTGCACAGCAGAAGGCTGGGTTCTATTTTCATATCCACTCTGTTAATATGTGTCTTTTTATTGGAGAATTGAGGCCCTTATATTGGGAGATATCAGTGAACGAAGGTTGTTGTTTCGTTTTATTTTGTTGGTGGTGATGGTCGTCATGGTTGTGGTGGTGGTAGTGGTGTGCGTGCGAGAGAGAGAGAGAGAGAGAGAGAGAGAGAGAGAGAGAGAGACTCCCTTCTTTTAATTTTACTGGTGTAAGATTACTTATTTCCTATATTTCCCTATGTGGTGCTAACCTCCTTGGTTTGGATTTTTCCTTCAAACACCTTCTATAGGGCTGAATTTGTGGATAAATACTGCTTACATTTGACTTTGACATGGAATATCTTATTTTTTCCATCTACAGTTGACCGAAAGTTTTGTTGGATATAATATTCTGGACTGGCATCCGTGATCTCATGGAGTCTGCAGCACATCTGTCCAGATTCTTCTGGATTTTAGAGTCTCTATTGAGAAATCAGGTATAATTCTAACAGGTCTGCCTTTATACATTAATTTTAGTAACTTTTTAAGAAAAATAATTAGGGACAGAAATGTGTTATTTGGAAGTTCCTGTGTAAAATTTTAACTTTACTCATTTTTTGACGGGGTCTGTTCATTTTAAGAAATATAGGCTGTCCATGTCAGATAGTGCAACTCCTATGAATCCTTGTGGGTTTTATACTTCTCATTCGGTTGTCACATCCATTATTGTCTGTGACTATGGAATACTTTATGGTCTCCAACTTTGGATACCAACTGTGTTCTTTCCAACAACTTTGAGACATAAAAGTCAAATATTGTTTGATTTATAATTTTGTTGGCTATGAAATGTTTTTTTCCCTATATTTAGTGCAACTATAATGAAGTTGCAGTGCCAGGAACATGTCTAAGGAAGGGGCAAGTATTCAGTTGGAACCTCTAGTCTGGCCCTGCACAATCCAGAAAGCCCCATTTTTCTCTCTCTCCCTCCCAACCCTGTCCACTAAGAGAGCCTTTGAACAAAGGAAAGGCTCCAAAAAGCCCATTTCTCATTCTTGGCAACTACTAGGGCTTCCTCCACTGAAGTTGCCGCCACCCAAGTCCCCAGCTATAGAGGCCATTTTTTGACCATGTGTGGGCACAAACCCAGCTGTGGCAGACCTGTCCTCACCCACAGCCTGTACTCTCTCCTCACTGCTTTACTTCAGGGGTGTGGCTTCTCCAGCCCATGCTCTGGGCCTAGAGAACTAGCCTGGGGGTTGCTTTACTAAACTAAACCTATCTTTTTTGTTATAGTTTTTCAATTCAGCTTGATTTGGGAGAGAAACCTATTATCAGGGGCAGAAAACCTATTAGCAAGGTCCTGTACAAGAAAGTTGTAATGTCCTGCTTAAGAAGTAGAATCATTGTGAGGGTACTGTGGAATAAACTAAAAATCTAAAGTAATGTGATACGGGATGATATTTAGCGAACCACAGGAATGTGGTATACACATCAAGCAAAGTCATATTTGGGGCTAGGAGACAGCTTGGTCAGCAAAATGCTTACCCAAAAAGTATGAAGTTCTGACTTCCAGCTCCAGAACCCACATGAAAAAGGCTGAGTGTAGGGTACATACTTGGAAGCTCAGCACTGGAGTGGAAGAAAAGGTCCGTGGTTCACTGGCCAGCCAGTTTAGCCTAATGAGTAAGCACCAAGACAATAAGAGAACAGCTCTCAAGAAAGAAGATGAATGGCATGCAATGAATGACATGCAAAGTTGATGGCTGGTCTCCACATGTCCCTGCACACACATGGACACACATACACACACCACCATCACCATTACCACTGCTACCACCAAGAACCATAAAAATCTCCAAACCAAAGCAAGGCCACATACGGCTTCGTGGCCTCTTCTTTGTACTTCATGCATGCTCTTCAGGCTGTACACTAATATTTAATTGCATTTTCTTTGCTTCTTGCTTCTGTCTGCAAGAGCCTTCTTTACTTTTTATTTAAAACATTTGCTTCTAGTGAAAAAAAAATAAGAGATGAGTTCTACATAAGTCCCAGGAGTAATTATTGTTTTGAGAGCCAATAGATCGTCAGCACCTCTGAGATCCGGGCTGTTTCTATATTTCTTCCGACTACCTTGAATTTTCCTGCACCCACGAGAGGAAGGGGTTTGGGGAGGGGAAATATGTGCACTTTTCAAAACCATTCACAGCTACATTTCCGCTGACCAGAATTAAGTAGAAGGCTCCATCCCAATTAAAATGGTCAAAATGTAAATGGAGTCTATTTCCTGTAGTTGTTTTACTCTTTTGGGGGCCTACCACAAAGTAAATCACATGGAGGCTGACTATTTTCTTAAAAATACCTGACCATAACTTACCTTGTTTCTATCCAGATTTTCTTAAATTATTCCAATTACCTTTTGCCTCTGGCCCTTTTCTCTTTCTTCTTCCGTATAGCTTACTCCGTGGCCAGATGTGTGGCTGGGTGGCTGACCCCTGGCATCCGTCTCTGCTTGTTCTCTTGCTCCTTCCTCCTCTCTTGCTTCCCTATTCCTCTTTTTCTCCTTCTATTTATCCTCACTGCCTGCCAGACCCACCTTTCTCTGCCTCGCCATTGGCCATTCAGCTCTTTGTTAGAGCAAACAGGTGTTTTAGGCAGCCAAAGTAACACAGCTTCATGGAGTTAAAGAAGTGCAACACAAAAGAATACAGCACATCTTTGCATCCTCAGAACAAATGTTCCCACAGCATAATCAAAAGCAACACATCTTAAAATAATATTCGACAACAATTTCCTTCCTTTTACAGACCAGAGAAGAATCGCAGAAGACCTGGCCAAAGTGACTTAGGAGAGACATGATATCCGGAAGGTTTTCTATGGCTGTAACTCATGTGGTCGACTCCTGTTTCACGCCAGACACTTAACCTCATTTCTCTGAACACTCAGCACTTACCCTGTAAACAGAAACAGATTTTGTCTTTAAATAAAGGACAGGACAAACGAACAGACTTCTAGCTAAGCTAGCTAGGAGTTGAAGGGCAGAAAGGAAGGAAGTGCGCCCCCTTGCTATCTGCCAGCAGAATGCAAGCAGTCATTTTGCTCTGGTCTCTGGGTTCCCCTTGTCATATCATCAAACTACACAAATTTGGGATAAAATGTCAAAGTCTTCCACCAAGGAAGATACAGGATCTTTAAGACGCAAACAGCTCTAACATTCTTATCTTGAAGACATGTTGGAGATTCATAAACATTACCAAATAGGTCCCAGATTGGCACAAAAACGTACTGCTGGCTATCAGCAGGGAAGACCCAGCTGTAAGGAGTTCTTCCTGTTTCTTGGTAGCAGCATTTCAGAATACCACCATTACACCCACAAGTATGGACGGGGAAAACTGCTGCAGCATGTTTAAGTAGCAAACGCTGACTCAGACACCTCAGTCACTGTTTTTGTTCTTCTATAGGACAGCAACAGTGAGAGTTTCAACCATAACTGTTTCTATTCTTTTTTCCCCATATTCTTTTATTTTTTCCATTAAAAAAAAGAATTTACATTTCCTCCCCTTCTCCCAGTCCCCTCCCGCTCCCACCCCCATGCTTCCTTAAAAGAGGGCATGGTGCCCAGCCCTGTGGGAAGTCCAAGGCCTTCCCCCCTCCATCCCGTTCTAGGAAGGTGTGCATCCAAATCGACTAGGTTCTCAAAAAGATAATACATGCAGAGGAGATAGGTCCTGGTGTCATTGTTGATGGCTTCTCATTCTGCCCTCATTGGCAGCCACATTTAGAGAGTTCAGTTTGATCATATGCTCATTCAGTCCCGGTCCAGCTGGATTTGGTGAGCTCCCATTAGATCAGGCACACTGTCTCAGTGGGTGGACCAGCCCCTCATGGTCTTAACTTCCTTGCTCATCTTCTCCCAC
Source organism: Ondatra zibethicus (assembly GCA_004026605.1). Lineage (NCBI taxonomy): Eukaryota > Metazoa > Chordata > Mammalia > Rodentia > Cricetidae > Ondatra > Ondatra zibethicus. The sequence goes on along the minus strand of PVIU01014227.1, from coordinate 19,977 downwards.
CTTCTGCTCTTCTACTGGACCTTGGGAGCTCAGTCCATTGCTATGATGTGAATGTGGGTCTCTGTCTCTATCTCCATCAATCGGACGAAATTTCTATGGATGTGATCAAGATATTCATCAGTGTGACTATGGGACAATGCTAGTTCTGGCACCCTCTCCTCTGCTGCCCAAGGACCTAGCTGGGGACATCCCTGTGGACACCTGGGATCTCCTCTAGTGCCAAGTATCTTGCCAGTCCTAAAATGACTCCAATAATGTAGATATCTTATTCTGTTTCCTTTGGAACATATGGCAGCGATCAAAGCTTAGAGCCTTACAGTTAACTGCTTGATTATCAGGACAAACTTCTTCATTTATATAAAGAACTGAAAAATAGTTTCATAAAATCAAATTATGTTTAGCCCATGCCTGCAATCTAGTATCACAAAGTAAATTCAACTCTTCCTCCTCTTTTTCCTTCTCCTCCTCTTCCTCCTCCTCCTCTCCTCACCCCTATTTGTTATTCCCTTCTTTCCTCCTCTTCTTCCAGATAAGATCTCAGTTTATAGCTCAGGTTACTCTGAAACTCACTATGTAATCTACGGTGGCTTCCTGATTCAACAGCCTATGCTGTGGGCTTGCCAGTGAGTTGTCAACCCTGCTGGAACTCGTCTTGTTCCTGTCTCCTTCCACAGACATCTGATGAATCATTTTAGAATCAGTTTTTTCCACTTTCAACCTTGATATTATTATTGAACTGTTTATCCCAGTGGAAAGTTGAAATTACTTTGGGGGAGAGAAAGCAATGATTTTAAACTGTTCTTTTGTAATAATGGAGTATTAACGCAGGACCTTATGGATGCTACACAGGCATTCTGCAAACGAGACAAATTTCCAGCCATTCTTAAACTGTCATTTTATTTGAGACAGAGTCTCACTCCCTGTAATATAGGGTGGTTTCAAACTTCCATCCACCTGCCTCAGTCTTCTGAATAGTTGAAACTTCAGGTATGTAACCTACATCTAACTCATCATTTCTCTATCTGCCAAACTTCTGGATTAGCTTGGCATGACAGAAATACAGGTTGCAATCACATGGTCATCAATAGGATGACCTCAGATAACAAACATTCTAAAATACATGGACCAAGTCAGGTGATACATTAGCCCAAATAATGCTTTGGAGGGGAAAAAAACAAGCTTCTGTTTTCTAGTTACATTAAAAAATCCTACCTTAATATGATAAGTGAGTTCTAAATCCTCATGGGTGTGAAGTATAGTCACTTTTTTATGTGGTTGATAAAACAGAAACTTCCAGGGCACATGTGTGTGCCATCTCTTCTGCTCAGGTCCTGCTTAGATTTCACATTGTGTCACCAGGTTAGCTGATCAGGGAGAGCCAGAAGAATATTCAGGATTCAGGCTCAGTTTTCCTGTTCTTGCTTCCCCCTGGGTGGTTTGCGATTGTTTAGTTGTTCTCCCAGCACCACTATTTATTTCTAACTCCTTCACCCCTCCTGTCACACTTCCTCCAGTGAGGGTCCATGTCCTAAAAGTTCTAGACCATCTTCAAACAGTGCCATCAACTGGGAACCAGTGTTTAAAGATGTGAGCTTCTGGGGGGCATTTCTCATTCAAAACACCAGAGTCTTTACAGTGACAATGAAGGCAACACTGATATCAATAAGACAGTCTCTATTTTTAGTTAGAACAGTGTTCAGATCTCTCTCTCTCTTTCTCGGTGTGTGTGTGTGTGTGTGTGTGTGTGTGTGTGTGTGTGTGTGTGCGTGTGTCTGTCTGTGTGTCGTGTGTGTGTGTGTGCAGTAGATGCCGATGAAGGTCCAAGAAGAAGGCTGTGTGGACTTGAAGACGACAATGTGTGGTAGGTCAAAGAAGAAACAATGCCAGCAGTGCCTCCACTCTGGACTTCTGGACTGTAGACTTGTGAAGCAATAAATTTCTGTTGTTTAAGGCACTCAGTGGGGGACACGTTGATAGGTCTTGTGGAAAAATACACAGACAAAGTACAAAAACACAAAGTTTCCACCATTATAACTCTGTAAGTGGAAAGTGTGTGTGGTGGATTATGGAGGTCCTTCTGGAAGACTGAAGTCTAATGTATAAGGCTCATTCAGAATAGAAAAAAACAACTTGCTCATTTTTTATTCTTTCTTTAACTAAACTATTTACTTTTATTTCTAAAATAAGGTAATTACAGTATTCTTACTTTAATTCTGATATTTCAATCTACAAATTTTTATTTAATTAGAGCCTGCCTTAGTTACTATTTTATTACTTTGAAAAGACACAATAATCTAGGCAAGATACCAAAGAAAGCTTTTAATTGGGGGCTTGTGTTTTTTCAGAGGATGAATCCACGACCATCATGGTGGGAAGCATGGCAGTAGGCAGGCATGGTGTTACAGCAGAAACTGAAAGCTCACAGCTTGGTGTAGGAGGTCCTTCTCTATTTGTGTTGCTTTCATTGGTTGAATAAAGAAACTGCCTTGGCCTTTTGATAGGGCAGAACTTAGATAGGCGGGGAAAAGAGAATGGAATGCTTGGAGAAGGAAGGCAGGCAGGGAGAGCTGCCATGAAGCTGCCATGTCAGACATGCTGAATCTTTCACGGTAAGCCATGATCTTGTGGTATTGCACAGATTGGTAGAAATGGGTTAGATCAAGATGTGAGAGTTGGCCAAGAAGAGAATAGATATAATGGGTCAGGCAGTAATTTAATTAATACAATTTCTGTGTGGTCATTCTGGGTGTAAGCTAGCCAGGAGCCGGGCAGCCAGGACAAAAAGCAGGCCTGCTCCTCATACTACAGATTGGCTGCCCAATGTGGTAAACTGACTCCACATAAAACCTGAGAGGGCTTTAAAGGGAATTCTAGACACAAATATAGAGTTTAACACAGCTTTTTCTTGTTTGCTGGTGGTGTGCTACAGAAAGCTTTTCCTGACTCAGCAGCCATACCAAAAAAAAAAAAAAAAAAAAAGCTGCATGGTTTTAAAATACAGCTTCCTGGGCTGTGCCGCCAGTGCGAACTCCAGCTACCTGGATGTTTCTGTACCCACTAGGGTTGGGAGAAAACTGGCTGAGATCATTCCTGTGATGGTATCAGGTTTACTAGGCATACACAAGCAGGAGAGCATGGCAGATTCTTGCTGCCATACAGAGAGGTATTTCCAGGCTGCATACTGCTCTGCGTGGCAGATTTGGCTGTAACTCAGACAGGCTGTGCACTGCTCTGCCTGACAGATTTGACTTTAACTCAGATAAAAAGAGTTTATGTGCTGCACGCTCATTCTCAGAGTTAAAGTGCTGAGCATGGCTCCTACCTGGTGACCTCAGAGCTAGCAGAAATGGTACGTCCCCCATTTTGAAACTGGAGAGAGGTGGAGCCAACATCCAGAGCAGCTACAACCAAGCTGCTTAGCATTTTAAAAGCTCTTCAAGATAGTAGAGAATTAAAGACAATGTAATAGGACAGCTTCAGACATAAAAGACCTCTAAATGAGTCACAGTGTTGGATGGGTGTATGTAAGCTTGGGAGAGAAAAGAAAAAGAGTATAGACAGTTATGAAATAAAGTTAATGCTTTAAAACAAAGTGTAAAGTCTTTAAAGAGACAGAGTAAAGATAGTTACAGATTAAAAGAAATAAAGAAAAATAAGCCCCGTAAAAATGGAAAATTCAGAGAGAGTCTGGATTATGCATTTTATTGTGTTTTCTTTAAATTTTTTGACTGTGAAGGAGCTAAGTACAGAGAGGCTTTTCATTGTATGGGCTGCCAAGTTAAACCAGCATGTATATTATTGTAAAGGTATAATGACTTCAGAATTTGGGTCTAAGGATATGATGCTTTGGAAAAGAGGTTCTTTTGTTTTCACAAAAGATGAAACCCTGTGGATTGCTTCTAGACCAATATGGTATGATAGACCACACCCTCCTGGAGGGTCACCATGAACACCTTCAGAAAATTACTTCACTCAACTGGTGACTGAGATGAACCTAGCACATAGGATACAACATGAAAGATCTGATTAACAGCACCCCCATTCAGTACGAAGCAGTTTGGAGAGAAATAACTGTGCCCATATTCCCAAATATTGTTTTAAAGGGGAATATGATATAGATATGAATAATTTGCATTGGTATGGATTTTGCTTTATTGATATAAATTTAAGGTCAATTTTGTTATATGTACATGTATTTCTGATCTTGATTAAGGTATTGTGATTGTGTAGTTCATTTAAAAATGTAATGTATAATTAGGAAATATAGGTTGTTAATGGATAATCATTGATAATAGTCAAGCTTGTAGTCATGTTAGATTTTCTAGATATATAGAGATATATTTCAGTTAGATAGGCATTCTTCATATCTTTCAAAGACTACAGAATATGGCATTTAAAATGTTTTAATAAATTAGGACTTTTCATGACAATGAGACACATCTGCTCCTGGCAGCACCCATTTACTTCAAGAAAAAAATGGCATCAAAGAGTCTCCTTATGGAGTTTGTTAGCCATTTAGGCAAGAAACTGCTCTTGCCTGGACTGTAGCATAAACTAGATACTAGTCCTCAGAGAGAGGACTGCTGAACTTGCCTAAAGGTGAGATGATCTTTTGGGGTTCCTGACCCATGAAAGAGTCTGCAAGACATTCTGCAGGATACAGAAGAAAGTGACTGAACTGTCTTTGAAATTTTCTACTTCATGGAAAAGTCTGCTGGATACTATGAGCCTGTAGGCTGAAGATGGACACCCCAACAGTACAAAAGAACTTTGGGTGACTGTCCAGGCAGCAAGATATCTCTGTCAGTTCTAGAGTTTTGGAAGTTGCTTACTTCTTGTTTACTTAGGTAATATTGTATCCTTCTGGAGTCTTTGATGGAGGTGAAGAATAGATAGATAGTTATCATTTTTCTTTGTCATGAAAAGATAAAATAGATATAAATATTATAACTGTAATTCTTGCTTGATAATTGTTTTGTTATATGTAATTTTACTATGTAAAGTAAAAGCCTTTCTTTTTTGTTTAAACAGAAAAGGGGAAATGGTATAGGAGGTCCTTCTGTATTTATGTTGCTTTCATTTGTTGAATAAAGAAACTGCCTTGGCCTTTTGATAGGGCAGCCCTTAGGTGGGCGGAGTAACAGAATGCTGGGAAGAAGGGAAGTGTGGCAGCTGCCATGAAGCTCCTGTCTGAGGCTGACATTGGTTAGAATATTTCCCAGTAAGCCACGACCTCATGGTATTGCACAGATTGGTAGAAATGGGTTAGATCAAGATGTGAGAGTTGGCCAAGAAGAGAATAGATATAATGCATCAGGCAGTAATTTAATTAATACAATTTCTGTGTGGTCATTTTGGGTGTAAGCTAGCCAGGAGCTAAGTGGCTGGGATGAAAAGCAGGCCCACTCCTCATACTACAACAGCTGATATGCAAGTTACAGAAGAAAGAGACAAGAGGCTGGGCCTGACATGGGGTTTGGAAACCTCAAAACTTAGTCCAGCAACCTACCTACACCCCTCCATCAAAGCCAAACCTCCTAATCCTTCCTAAACAACCCACTAAATAGGAAATCAAACATTCAAATCCATGAGTCTGTGGGAGTTATACTCATTTAGACCACCACAATCCATACCTTGGCCTCCATAGGCTTATAGATATATCATAATGCAAAATGCACTCATTCAACTTCAAAAATCCAGTAGGTTTTCACTGTCTCATTACTGTTTAACAGTTCAGTCTCTTCTGAGACTCAAGGCAATTTCCTAACTGTAACTGTAAAGTATTGCATTCCCAGTAGTTGAGTTCCTCTGCTGCCTGTACAATAAGAAAAATCAAGCTGAATTAATACATCCAGATTTAATAAACAGGGCAATTCAAAGCAAAGCACTCCTGGGTGTCCCTCAGGAAGGCAGGTGACTGAACACAAGTGATGTGGGATTCCTCTCTGTATGCTGTAAATACCATCGGTTAATAAAGAAAGTGGCTTGGCCTGATAGGGTAGAACAGAGCAAGGCAGGGAAAACTAAACTGAATGCTGGGAGAAGGAAGGGAGACTCAGAGAGAAGCAATGTAGCCTCACTAGAACCCAATGGAACTTTATCCAGTAAGCCACAGTCATGTGGTGATACACAGATTAATGAAGGTGGGTAAATTAATATGTAAGAGCTAGCCAATAAGAAGCTAGAGCTAATAGGCCAATCAGTGATTTAATTAATTAATACCCTTTCTGTGTGGTTATTTTGGGAGTCTAGGTGGCCAGGAAATGAACAAGCATCTTCTTACAACAAATTGGCACTCCAATGTGGTTGACTAAATCCATGTAAAACCTTAGAGGGCTTGGAAAGGAATTCTAGACATTAAAAAAACAAAATTTAGCTGCATTTTTTTTTTCAGATTGGTTCTACTTGCTGGTGGCATGCTGCAGCTTCTTTAAGAGAAAATTTCCTTATTCAGTGGTAGCAGAAAAAAAAAATAGCCGCAAGGATTTGAAACAGCAGTTTTCTGGGCCGTGCTGCCAGCATGAACTGGCTCTTTTAGGAGGCCGAGCATTTAAATGGGGTTTGTGGACAGCGTGCTGTAAGTTACTTGGTGCCAGCATGGGCCAACTGGTTATCAGAGTTGAGGTGGTGAGGATGGCTCCCACCCAGCAGTCTTAGGCACTAACAGACTTCTGCCATGTTGGACAGTGCTGAGCAAGCAGGCAGGATGGTATTACCCTTAGCAATGATGCAGCTTAGGTTTTTAAGAAGTGCTTAGCAATTTAAGACACAGTGTTTGGTTGTGCTTAAAGAGACACTTTGCCATCATCTTTAGTAAGGGACTAGCCCCACCAAGGAGATAACAGGTCTCCAATATACTTTGGGTTAGGATATATTTCTGTATGATACTTTCTGTCCTGACCTAAAAAACAAAGTTTATAAAAGATAAGGTTTAAAACAATCTTGTTTTCCTGAGATTTGCATTCATGTACAAGGATGAATCTTGTTAGCAGCAACCACTTAATATTGACTTAAAACACTAAAACATTTACAGTGTTAAACTTGGTTCTACCTTCCACAGATAAGGATTATGTTCTACGTCTCAGGACCACAGCTGAAAACAGGAGACTGAAATATTCCTTCTAATCTTCTTGCCTTTACTAACATTGGTACGCTGTAACTGACTGGGTAAACTGTATGTCCACATTTAGCTTATATGCTCAGAGAGTTAAGCCTAAACATTTGTCTAATTTAGATACACCTCACTGGCAATGACACCCTGATCCTCAGGTGCCTTTACAGGTCTGAGAGTATGGCATTCAATAAAAAAAAATCTTTTTATGATAGACATGCCAGCACCTGGAAGCATCCTGTATCTCCAAGAAGACAGAGGACACAGAAGAACTTTTACCTGGAAACTTGCTTTAAATATGGTAATTCCAGTCACTGAGCAAAAACCTGCCTTTCACCTCAACTGCTGCAAAGACCATGTTCAAACTGTGAACAAGGGGAGCAATGGAGGATCAATTGCCCTACCCTGCCATGACAGGTAAGCTGATCTCTCCAAATCCCTACTCCACAGAAAAGTCTGTCAGGCCTCCTGGACTTAGCAGCTAAAGGCAAGTACTGCTTATGAGACTTGTGACTCCCTGACAAAGACCACAGAGAGACTTGGGATTCCTGCTTATGTAGCTGTCTCACTTCTGCTCAAATTTGTCCCTTTCAGATCTGATGGTGTTAGACTAAGGTACTAACAAATTTGCCAATTTCACAGCTTTTTCCTGACCCCCAAGGCTACAAGCACTCTGGTAACTCATTAGTTGAGTTTCCTGTTAAAAGTACAGATAGGTGTGCCTTGTTCATAGGCGTCATAGTCTAAAATAACAGGTTTCAGATGTAATTTCAGAAGTACAAAATTTTAAATTTCCTCTGGTTGCCTTTTCAAAATGTTCATGCCTTTTAACCTGAAGCCATAGCTTTTTGCTGTGACACAAAGATGTGAATCTGTTCCAGTGTCTTACAGATGCCTGCAGGTTCCTGGGAGAAGCTCTGCTACTGTATCAAGAATCTGGTAAAAACTATCAGTCTCCTGAGCTCATTTTGACTCCACCCATTTTCAAGCATATTTTGCAGGCTCACTCCTCATTCTTGGGCCAAGGCCAACCCACAGAGGGCCCTCCAGATATGCCAGCACCTGCCCTACCTCCTTGGACTTCACCACTGGTACCACATCTCCGGGTTTAAGGGTGCACCTAACCAGCAACTGAAACCTGGTTTTCCAAGTTGTCCGAATGAAGGGCGCATCTGCTCTTGTGTCTCACTCGTTCACACTTGCCCCTTCTATACAACCAGGCACTTCTATGCTCTGTTCATTCTGGCAGTTGTCACCCTTTCCATGGCTAGCCCCTTTCATAGGACTGATAATAATGATCTATACTTTTTTCTCCCAGCAACCTGCCTTCTTCACCTCCTAAAGAAACAGATGCCTGAGGTCTTCAGGATGGCAGTTAACTGGATGCTTCTCCACCCATACCTCTTTCTGAGTGTGAGTCCACCAACTCCTGACTCTCCTCTCCCACACACACACATAGTCCCATGCCCTCAGGATGCAGTCAGACATGAACTAGAACCCATATACCCAAAGAGTCTGGGAAGTTCTGGTGGAAGCTCCACCTCAATCCCCCCATCTCTCTCTCCCAAAACCCTGCCGCATTCCAGAAAGTGTTCCCTAGTGTGTACTAGGAGCTCACTTGTTCATTTCCCAGTGGCCTAGACTCCCAAAATAATCAAACAGAAAGGGCATTAATTAAATCACTGCTTGGTCTTAATAGCTCCAGAAGGCTACATGGCTTCTCTCTGATTCTGCCTTCCTTCTCCCAGCATTCAGATTAGTTTTCCCTGCCTTACTCTGTTCTACCCTATCAGGCCAAGCCAGTTTCTTTATTAACCAGTGGTATTCACAGCATACAGAGGAGAAACCCACATCACCTCCTCTTTTCTGTTTAAATAAAAAGGAAGGTTTTAATTTTAACATAGTAAAATTACATATAATAAAACAGTTATCAAGCAAGAATTACAGTTGCAATATTTATATCTACTATATCTTTCATCATAACTAAGGAAATCTATTCTTCAACTCCATGAAAGACTACAGAAGGATATATTACCTAAGTAAACAGAAAGTGCATTATAAGCAATTTTCAAAACTCAAGAATTAACAGAGACATCTCACTGCCTGGACAGTCACCCAAAGTTCTTTTGTAACAATGGGAGATCTATCTTCAGCCTATGAGCCCATAGTATCCAGCAGACTATTCCACAAAGCAGGAAATTTCAAAGACAGTTCTGCCTATATTGTCAGTTACTTTCTTCTTTGTCCTGCAGAATGTTTGGCAGACTCTTTCATGAAACAGGAACCTCGAAGGACTGTTCTTTAGGCAACTTCAGCAGTCATTTTTCCATGGATCCTGCATGTCCAGTTCATACAGCATAGCATCAAGCAGTCTAGGCAAGAGCAGTTTCTTACCCAAATGGCTAGCAAACTCCATAAGGAGTCTCTTTGATGCCTGTCTTCCTCTTGAAGTAATTGGTGCGGTTAGGAGCAGATGCGTCTTATGTCATGAAAAGTCCTAACTTTTTAAAACATCTTAAATTCCATACTCTGAAAGTCTGAAAGATTTGAAGAATACCTACCTAACTGAAATATATCTCTCTATATCTAGAAAACCTAACCAACATGACTAAAAGTTTAATCATTATAGATGACTATCTATTAACTTATATTTCTTAATTGTACATTACATTTTTAAATGAGCTGGACAAACACAATACCTTAATCAAGATCAGAAATACATATACACAGTATAACAAAATTGACCTTAAATTTGTATCAATAAATCAAGATCCATACCAATGAAATCTCTATAGCACATTTGCCTTTAAATGTAAAGAAATATTTATAATCAATATTTGGTGATATGGGCATAGTTCTCTTCAAACTGCTTCCTGCCTTTTGTTGGGCAAAGAATTTTGGGGGGTATTCATGGAAACCTTTCAGGAGTTCTTGGTCCATTAAACCACATTAGTCTGGAATTATTCCATAGATTCTCATCCTCTGTGGAAACAAAAGAACCTCTTTTCCAAAGCAACATATCCTTAGACTCAAATTCTGAAGTCAAGATACCTTTAAAGTATATATATTAGTTACTTAGCGCCTTCACAGTCAAAAAATTCAAAGAAAACACAATAATATACATAATCCAGACTCTCTGTGCATATTTCATCTTTACATAGCTTATTATTTTTTTACTTTATTACTTTTTAATATTTATTTTATTATCATTACTTCTTTAATCTATTACTATCTGTACTCTGTATCTTCGAAGATTTTGCTTTATTTTTCTAAACTATTTACTTCCTTTTATGACTCTCTATACTCTTTATCTTCTCTCTCCCAAGCCTACGTACATTTTTTAAACACACTGTGACCCAATTAGAGACAAATATGGAAAAGGCCATCAAAATGATCTCATATAATTCATCAAAAGAGTTGTCCAATCTCATGAATTTCCAGCACTTAAATAGAAACAAATGTAAAGTCAGACATAAAGTCTAATTAACTATAAGTTGGAAATTTCTGTTTACTTTAGATTTAATCAACCAAACCAAGTACAACTATCTCAAATAACGACAGATTCTCCCTTCAATGCAAACTATTAATTAGATGATAATTAATATACACATCAAGGTTTTATATTAGGCAATGGAGAAGTGTAAAGGACAATTCCTCATGCCGTATGTCCATCTTTCTGAGATTTCTCAAGGGAAGTAGCACAAAATCTGAAAACTGAATTTTTTTACCCTTAGAGTTGACTCTGGTAGTATGAAGAGAGGCTGCTTGTTGGTTCCCAGCCACTTAGCCCCAAAATAATCACACAGAAACTATATTATTTAAAGCACTGCTTGGCATATTGCTAGCTAGCTCTTACATCTAGAATTAACCTATCTCTATTCTTTTATATTGTACCATAAGTCTAGTGGCCTACTGGCAAGTTTCTAGCATCTGTCTCTGACAGGGCTACATGGCTTCTCTTCCCACCTTCTTTCTCCCAGAATTCCACTTAGTTTTCTCCACCTACCTAAGTTCTGCCCTATCAACAGGCCAAACCTGTTTCTTTATTCATTAATGGTAATCACAGCATACAGAGGGAAATCCCACATCAGACTCATGTTTTAGAAATTGAAGTACATTGTGCTTTGCCTACACTGTCTCTCATAAATCAAAGGCCTGAATGTAGAAAGTCAAAGAAGAAAGGTATCTCCAAACAAGAGTGTAGGGGAATGGCAAGGGGAATATGAGAAGAGGACAAAGTTGCCCATGGTACTGTCTTGAATTGGTAATTGCTCTAGTCTAGTCAAGTATAGTAGACAGTGCCTCAGAGTCAACTATCTATGGGATGGAAGATTGGGGCTCTTGTCTATCAGAGCTCATACCCCAGCAATCAAGAACTTCCATTTGGAATCAAGTCTGGGCTTTGTTTCAGTTAGGGTCTTATTCCTGTGAAGAGACACCATGATCACAGCCATTCATAAAGTAATGTTTTACTATGACAACAGACAGGAAACAGGAATACCCTCTCTCTGAACTATTAACTTACATTTCCAGCTTGTATATGTGTAGTAATATGGTGGATCCCCAAAAGATCCTTTCCTGGCAGTAACATAAAGACCTGGAAAAGATGATAGGTGAGTGGGGAAGGTAATATGATATAGGGATGCCCCTCTGAGCAGAAACACTGGCTGCAATGAAGTCTGTCGTGAAAGATGACTAGAAAGGAAGAGAAGTGAAATTTACCACACTGCATACACACACCAGTTCTTGTTGCCCCCTCAAGGCTTCCAGAGTGTGGCATAGAGCAGAATCAGGCATGGATGCTGAGCTCAGGAACAAAGGGTCCTTTACCTGTTAGGGAGGAGTTATGCAATTATTAGATTTGTTCTCATTTTGTGTCTTCTGGGTGTAGAAAGCCATGACTTGATCTTCTTGCTTCCTATTTGATGAGAGGAGAACTAAGATTAAAAGAAGAGCCCCAAACTAACCTGATTTAATTCTAAATATCATTCCTTGTAGGTGAATTTTGACACCACTCTAAGGTGTAAAATAGACTGGTTTTGTTGTTGTTTTTGTCTAAGTATAAACATCTGCTATGAATTGAGTTGGTAGAACAGCTAGTTCCCTTGGATTGAAGACAGTAACTCAAATGGGTTTAATTTCCACATAAAAAGTACAGTCTGTGGTAATTTGAATGTATTTGGCTCCCATAAACTCATAAAGAGTGGCACTATTAGGGGGTGTGGCCTTGTTGGAGGAAGTGTGGTCTTGATGAAGGAGGTCCAATTATACATGCCTTTACTCCAGACCTTGAAGCTGGAGGGTGCTGCTATGGGAGCACTTTCTTCTCCTTGAACCTTTAAGATACCAGCCCACTTGTGTATGTTCTCTTATACTGTAAAAGCAGTGGTAACTGTGCACCCACTCTCTTGTTTTTGGCTCCCACTTCCGGCTGCTACACTCTATTCCTGTTTGCTCAGAAGGACTGTTGTCTAGGACAGTGACCTGTAAGTTTTGCCCTTAAATAAATAACCCTTTTATCATCTGTAATTCTGAATTGGCATGAGATTGTTTTGTGACTTTTGCCTTCATCTGGTGCCCAATGTTTGGTTTTAGAACCCCCCTGGCTCTACTGCCTGCCACCACCTAGAAGTGCGTCTGGCTAGGTGTGAGCTCTCCTTCAGCTGGCTGTGGCCTGTGCGTGGATCCAGCAGTTCATTTGGATATAGAATTCTCATGAAGCAGCTGCTTTTCTTGCTGCTGATTGGCCACGGTTCTTTATATTATCTCATTCCTACCTCAGAGCAGCTTCCAGTCCCCGCGTGCTAACTCCAGTGTCTGTGTCCTGCCACACGCACACAGCATGGAAATTCAGATGGGATATGAGCTTTCCTGGGTGCCTGATGTTATCTTGTTATTCTTGTGCTCCTGCGGCTACTGACTGATTAGGATCCACCATACAGTTTGTGATTTCTATTAATAACTATTTTTTGATCTAAGCATATCTTTCAGCATTTCACACGAAAATCAGATTCATAACAGTCACGTGACTTCAACTGTGTTGCTGGGCCCAGCTGGGTTAGTTTTGTAGGTGACCCATGACACCTATTGGCAGGTAATGGTTATTGCACCTAATCCAGCTAATTAAACCACAGGTGAGATTTAATATCCTAAATATAGATCATATGTTGCTAATTCGAAAGGGCAATATGTCAGACAACCTAACCGTCCAAGGATTCACTAGCCTCTTTACTTACACCATGTGCAAAGTTTTACAGGACTTATACGATGTCCCTTCCACATCACTATTTTTGATTGTGGGGATTAGTCTCATCCTCAATATTTTTTTTCTTAAAAATGTGATTTGACAGTAGGGCTAAGAACGAGGCATTTTTAGAAATGGTACAGTCTTTTCAGACTGAAACCACACTTCTCAGGAAAGAGGTTGGAAATCTGAAGAAGGATATGACCACTTTAACTAACAAAACTCAGTCAACTGAGATACTTTTGGAAATGATACAGACTGATAGTAATTTATTTAAAGGAAGATTCAGCACTCTAGAGAAAGAAACAGCCGATTTGGCACATAAAAATCAATGGCAAGTTACATAGTACCCGGAAATGGATAATCAGGACTGTCAAATCTTGCCAAGACAGGGTAAGAGGGTTCTGAAAAATTTCCTGCCTCTGAAAATGGTCTGTCAGTTACACTAGGCCTTAGCCAAAGTTGGTTGCTTCAACATTGCAAAACAAGACTTTTGGTGATTGCTCAGTTAGCTAATTGTCTCTGTCATATATTGCTCACTTTGGAAGCTACTTGATTGTACTTCCTGCCTGCTCAAGTAATATTATCTCCCTTCTCAGGCCTTCAATGGGGTTGAAGATTAAATAGTCATAGTTACTGTACTCTTATGATCTAGCCAAGCCATTTCCTATACAAGACTTATACTCCATAGGATAGAATGTTTATTAAAACATTTAGCCTATGTTCCTTGCTTAATATTGTTGATGCTGGTTGTAATTCTAATTATACTTGATATCTGTTCCTAGTGTATATAGTTTTGTATTGGGTTTGGAACTCTTTTATTTAAACAAAAAGGGGAGGTGCTGTGGGAGCTCCTTCCATTCCTTCAGCCAATAGCCTTTAAGATACCAGCCCACTTGGGTGTGGTCTCTTATACTATAAAAAGCAGCAGTAACCATGTGCCCGCTCTCTTGCTTCTGGCTCCAGCTTCCAGCTGCTACACTCTATTCCTGTTCACTCAGAAGGATTGTTGTCTAGGACAGTGATCTGTAAGTTTTCCCCTTAAATAAAAAGCCCTTTTATTATCCATAATTCTTAACTGGTGTGGGATTGTTTTGTGACTTATGCCTTCAGGGCACACCTTTAATCAGAGTTATACCTTCTGTTGGAAGTTTGTCACTATGGGGGCAGGCTTTGAGGTCTTTATCTCAAGCTTCACTCAGTGTGACAGTGGACTTTCTGTTGCCTCTGAGTCAAGATGTAGAACTCTCAATTCCAGTACCATGTCTGCCTGCATGCCATGTTCCCTTCCATGATGGACTGAACCTCTGAACTGTAAGCAAAGCCCCTCAATTAAACGTTTTCTTTATAAGAGTAGCTGTGGTCATGGTGTCTCATCACAGCAACAGAAACCCTAAACACAGGGTGGAAGGATGCTGACTTCTTAAAAGAAGAAAAAAATAACTGCAGATATATTCTACAGGTCTCCGAACTTTCACATTCAGCATATAGGTCTCCCTTTAGTTCTGACCTGGCCTATGTCATTGTGGGTAGAACAGGATCAGCTCTCACATTTGTGGGGGCTTCTGGACAGGACCTTGTATATCCCACTGATGGACATTTGTTAATCCCTACGCACCCCTACATCCTTGCCTGGCTCATCCAGACTTGTCTTACTACCACCCTTGCTTGCTCCTATTTCCCATTTCTACTTTGAGGCACTCTCTGCCTCATCCCCCAATTCAAACCTTATCACCAAGTTGTTGTTACCACAGGACTGTAGGAAACATTCAGGGGTAATGGAAGGAACCCAGTACACTTGAAGAAGTTATTGAGAACAACAATTTCTGAAGAACTTAGTTGACTTCTCCACAGGGGTATCCAGCAGAAACAATCTTGTCTTCAGTGTCAAATGTCTTAGACCGATCGGATTTTCATGTCCTGAGTTTTCTCTCTTCCTTGAATTTCCTGAGGCCCCTACCACTTTCATCTCCCCTGGTAGCGAAAGAATTCGTGTGGATAGTGAGTGAAGGCCTGAGTGAGTATATGTTGTTGACATGGGCACAGACATTTCAAGGACCTCTACAATTTAGTGCCATGGGAGTAGCTAAGCCTTCCCCCTGTGAGGCTCCAAGGAATGGCAAAACTTTTCTCTTGTCTGAGTTGAAATGTTGATAGTTTGTGCAGAAAATGTCCACTGTAGCTTTCTCCCCTCCTTCAACTACTCCCCTACACAATTCCTACCAAGATTAGCTAAGCCTGTAAACATTACAGCTAGGATGGAAAGACATCCTGACAGTGAGCAGTCAAAGCATACCACAAAGTTACTGTAAGCATAGCAGCTTTGCTTGGGCAGAACTGTTACAGCTTGGCTTTGGGGGAAAGGTTTCACCAAGGCAAGTGTAACAACTCTGCTCCTGTGTGTGTGGAGGGGAGGTAGTTGCAGGGGGGGGGGGGGGGGGGGGGGGGTAGGAGGGAGGTTTCTCCAGTGAAAGTGTTACAGTTCTATTCCACTCTTGCAAAAATGTTACAGCTGAGCTCTGGTGAAAAAGTGTCACACAGTACAACAAACCTCACTCAAGAGATTTATTGGGGAGGAAAATTCCAGGAGGGTGGCTGCCTCTGCTAGGGTGAGAAGCCGCAGCAAACTGAGCAGAATATAGGTCGTCTGTAGGGTTTCTTTGGGGAGCTTTCCAGAGTGCTTAGGATAGTGGTTTTTGTTTTTTTTTTTGTTTTGTTTTTAATTTTTTTATTTTCTTGGAGCAAGATTTGGGATTGGTGGGATTTCAAGTCCTTGGCCCTGGTCTTGTGGTCAAGTCAGGGGTCAAGGAAAAACCTGTCCCTTTTACATACAAAGCCTGCCTCCTTGTTCAGTTGTATGCCATAAACCTCACCTCCTTATTAATCTGTATGCAATAACTCCACTTCCCTGTTCAACTCAATAGAATAAGCATGCTGGCTGCACTGTGCTTGTGCTTCTCCACCTGAGAGGCCAGACTACCTGGTCCCAGCTATTCTGTGTACATGTGCTGTATCTGTCCTTTTGGAATCCCCTTGCTAGCCCAAGTTGGGTTTTTGAGACCCAAGCCATGCAAGGACGTTACATAAGATTCTGCTACTTTACTATGGAATACATTTTAGCTTCTGGTTTTTCTTTCCAGAGTAGTTTTGTCACAGAATTTCTCACCATAAGATCTAGAAAAAACTTTCTCAAATGAAAGTGCTCAGTTCTTCCACTCATTTAGAACACAACCCCTCTGTGTTTACTTTAAAGAAAGTGAGTTTAATTGTCTTTATATACAGACAAAAGCCTGCTGTGGGATAATGCTTTCGTATACTCTAAAGATTTGTCACTCATACTAGTTTAATAAAACAGTAATTGGCTACTAGTCAGACAGGAAGTATAGGCAGGACAACCAGAAAAAGGAGAATTCTAGGAAGAGGAAGACAGAGATGAAGTCAGCAAGCAGACACAGAGGAAGCAAGATGAAAATGCCTCATTGAGAAAAGGTACTGAGCCACACACGGCTAAGCATAGACAAGAATTATGAGTTAATTTAACTTGTAATAGCTAGTTAATAATAAGCCTGAGCTAATAGGCCAAATACTTTGTAATTAATATAAGCCTCTGTGTATTAATTTGGGACTGAATAATTGTGGGACCAGGCAGGACAGAAACATCCATCTACAAAAGTCCAATTCCTCTAGAAAGACGTGGGCCTGGCTTAATTTTAAAAGTGAGGAAGGATTCTAGAGAAATGTCAGTATTCTGTTTGGCTAGAGATGCTATAGTAGAAATGAATTTTTAATAAAAGAATATTTAACTTTGTCTCCAAGGCAGAGCAGAGGAAAGATACATGGACTTTTTCTCCCAGGATAATAGAGAAAAATCAATCAGCAGAAATTATGATATCTTTCACATGAATCATGTGGCTTACAAATGCCACATACAGTAAAATAACAGAATTGAATATTAACTTGTGTAAAAGAAACAATAAACAAAAACTATTGAGTTATAATATTAATTAAAAATTTGACTTGGAAATGAAGACGTCAGTCATTTATATTCAGTTTTAAAAAGTCCAGTGGTCACCCCAGGAGTTTGTTGTCCCTGGTTTACAGTGGAATAGAATCCCCAACAAGAGAGAAGTGAACTTGCAGAGATCTGTACCTTCTCCACTTGATAGAGGATATGTGAACAGAAATAGTCCTTTGTTAACGTCACACAGAATCCAGGTGGTGATTTGGGCAGTGCTGATGACTTAAAAAAAAAATAATGATTCAGCAAAGAACTACCCACTGTCCTAAATGTAAAAGCTAATAAAAACTTTAAAAGCATGCAAACCCACAGTGCACACAGTTTAAGTTAATTAATAGTATGAGGTGATCTGCCACCAGCTGCATACAAATATTTTCTGTCCTAGAGTGTTTCTGAGGACCTTGTTGTCAGTAAAACTTGAGTTATTTTGAATCTGGGTGAATTTCCCATTCAAGAAGTGCAATGGGTTAATTCAAAGTGACTTTCCAAGTTGGCCATATTCCCAGAATTCTTTGTGCTATTTTGAAATGATAACACATTTAATATGTACTGTTTAAACAGTTGATTTTCTGTGTTCAACTTGCAACCAGCATAGCCAGAAATTCTGTAGCAGATACGTTCATGTATTGTAGCTTTCTATCTGTGTGTGTGTGTGTGTGTGTGTGTGTGTGTGTGTGTGTGTGTGTGAAGAGGGGGGGGAATGGAGGAAGGGGAAGAGAGAGGGAGAGAAGTTATTATCAGGTGTTTTTTCCTCTATTGCTCTCCACATTAGTTTGGAGACAGAGTCTCTCTTACTGACCCTGGAGCTCACTGACGAGGTTACCTGGGCTGGCCACAAAGCTCCAGGGATCCTCTTGTCTACTTGGCCTCCTACTCCAGAGCTTCGGGTTACAGTTCTGTACCACAGCATCTAGCTTTTACATGGGTGCTAGGATGCTGAATTCAGGTCCTCACGCTTGCCTGCTGGAATCTTACCAATGGAGCCACTTCTGACATTTCTGAGAACTAGTGGAGAACTGGCTTGAGCTTCGGGGTTGGGCTTGGGAGCTGAGCACCTGAGTCTTGTAGAAGAGTGCAAGGAAAATCTCGCATTTTGTTTCCAGTACACATGTGATTTGTTTTTGTTTTTATGAGACAGGATTTCTCTGTAGCTTTGGAGTCTGTCCTGGAACTCACTCTGTAGACCAGACTGGCCTCAAACTCCCAGCAATCCACCTGTCTCTGCCTCCCAAATACTGGGACTAAAGGCGTGAACCACCACCACCTGACTCACATGTTATTTTTAAGGTCTACTCTCATCCCTATGGAATACTATCTGCTAATGGCTGTGCTCACAAAGGTACCGGCTCAGGTTCCAAACCTGTTTTACTCCGTAATGCTTTGAAAGAATCTTCCTGGCTTGGTCTTGGTAGCTTCATTGGCTAGTGTGCAATTTCTCTGGAGTCCCCTGTCTCACAGAACTTTCCCCTCTGATCAATGTGCTAGTGCCAAGAGTGAACAATGTTACAGCCTCTTTCCTATCCGTATGAGGCTCCCAGGCTTTTACCTCAGCTTAGTTCAGAGTGCCAGGTGTTCTTTCTTCAGAGAAAACAATGCTGGTTTCAGCCTAGTGAGAATCTGGATGAAATGAAAACTTACATGGCCGCTGGCTGAGCTGCCAGCTGGTCCCCGACAACCTGGGTGGCAGGTAAGTGATGGAGGACTCTGACCCAGATGCAGAGGATTTAGGTTAGTTCACGTCACTACTCTAGCATCTCAGCCCTCCTGTCCCTGCCTCTCCACTGTATCTGGGTCGTAGTCCTTATCTTGATTGCCCATCTGTTCCCTAAGTTCTTCCTGACTGGCAGCTTGGCTTTGTCCTGTCTTTCCAGTACATAGAAACCTGTTCTTGTATGGAAGTCCCCATATCTGAGTCTCTGAGAACCTTGACTAGACCACTCTCCTTTCCTCCGCCCTATTGTGCCTATTTCACTGGGGCCAACTGTACCACACAATGACCTATTAGCTCTTTCCTTGGTCCTTGGCTTCAGTTCATGTTAACGGCTTTTCACTGTGGCTACACCTTCTCTGTGTCCTCAGAATGTCCTTGTGCTCTCCATCTTTTTTTTTGTCTCCATACCTGTTTATTGTGTGTGTGTCTATGTCTGTGTGCACACGGCCTGTCAGTCATTTGTCTCCATACCTGTTTATTGTGTGTGTGTCTATGTCTGTGTGCACACGGCCTGTCAGTCATTTGTCTCCATACCTGTTTATTGTGTGTGTGTCTATGTCTGTGTGCACACGGCCTGCATTGCCAAGTGCACACATGGAGGTGGGAGAATTGCAGGAGTCAGTTCTGTCCCTTCTGCCATGCGAGTTCTGGGGATTGAACTCAGGTCTTCAAGTTGGGCAGTGAGCGCCGCTCACTCACCGCAGAGCCCTCTCGCTGGCCTGGGCCGGGCAGCTTCTTATGAGACGGTCCATCCTCATGCTACAGCTTCTTGTTCTTGCTTAGCCGGTTGTGACGCCAGATGTTCTGTTTGCGCAACAGTCGCCAGTACTCACGGGACTCAGGTTCCAGCTCCTCCAGCTTTTTGGGGGGACCCAAGTTCATCTGGAATAGCC